>KB445799.1:317542-383791 GCA_000320605.2 Gelatoporia subvermispora B
GGGCGCACCTTGGAGCGGGGCCCGCCGAGGAGGGGCGACGCGTCGAAGAGCATGCCGAGCGCGCCGACGAACGCGCCCTTGTCGTCCGCGACAAAGTGCACCGCTACACCGTCAGTCGTCAGTCCGGTCAGCCAGGTGAGCTGGACTGCAGGTGCGAGGGAGGGGGGGACGCACGCGTGCCGGCGGGGGCGAGCTGCTCCTTCCACGCCTTCATGCAAAAGACGTCGTTGACGGCGACGACGTATATGTTCTGGACGCCCTTTTCGCGGAACCGCTCGAACGCGGCGATGTACCCGGGCACCTGCGCGCTGCACGTGCCCGTGAACGCGCCGGGCACGCCCACCTGCGCGGCGTCAGTGCCCGCTGTCGACTGCTCGTCTGCGCGCGGGAGGGAAGGGGGGACGCACGATGACGTTCAGGCCGGAGAGCTTGCCCGCAAAGGTGAACGCGTCCGTCGGGCTGTCCTCCTTGACGGGCACCGCGGTGGGCACGGTCCCGCCGGGCTTGACCTCGGCGGCGCTGAGCACGGAGGCGGCGGCGGCGTGCGCGGCCTGCGTCGCGCTAGCGAGGATGGATGCCATGTCGGTCAGTGCTTGTGTTGGTGCTGGTTGGGTGTTGGTTGGGTGCTGGAGGGGGTGCGGGGGGCGAGCAGACGGTGAGAGCGGACGTGGTTATATATACGGCCCCGTGGAGGCAGGAGCGTGTGGTTATGTATACGGCCCCGTGGAGGCAGGAGGCTTCTCGCATCTGCTTCGCGGGGAGACGGTTTCGTGCCTCCCCCGGTGACGTCACCGCCGCACTCGACGCGCTCGCTGTATGCGCCTATCGCACTTGCCCCGCAAAAAATTCGCATACAATCTCGCGCTCTATAATTATATCTAACCCCAAGCTGAGCCCGCCTATGAGCACATCGTACAGCCGGCACCGTCCTGCGCGTCCCACAGAGAGCGCAAAGAGAGAAAAGAAAAACGCGGCGATCCGCGCGAGCCCACACCCGCCCTCCGACTCTCCAGCCCAGCCCGCTCCGCGCCGACCCTCGTCCCCTCTGGACCCCGCATCGCCGTCCATCTCCAGTGCACACGACCCCGCACGCGTCCGCGCCAACGCCCATCGTCAGGCGCACAGCCCAGAGCAGAAGCCCCCTAGCGCAGCCCAGGCAGCCCGAGGATGAACCCAGCCAGTACCCGAGACCAGAAGAGACCCGTGCCAGCCAAACCCCGCGTCGCGCTGTGCCGTGCCCGCCCAGGATCCATGATCCCCCCGCGCCGTGAACCTCGAATCCCGAATCTTGAAACGTTGGGCCGCATCCCGCACCCCTGCACAAGCGCGGATGAGCCCCCCCGCACGGCGCACTCCCAAAACGGACTCGCCGCCGCCGGCACCAACGGACCCCGACACGCACAGACCCTCGAACGCCCCGGTCTGCCAAACGCGCTTGAGCACCCGCGCCTGCCGCACGCCAGATCCAGCGCGGACCCACCCAACGCCAGGGCCATCCCCACCGCGCCGCGCACGCCCACGGACATCCTCCGCACTGCGCGCCGCAGCGATCCTGCGCATCCTGCGCAAATACGGCGATGAGCTGACGCTGGCTATCGCACACTCACCGCGACGTCCGAGGCGCGCGTGCGGGCCGGCGGGGGGGCGCAATGTGAGATGTGGGCAAAGGCCGGCCGCGGGGAGGGGGGGCTCACCTCGCCGGCGCGTGCGCGCGGCGGAGCGGGTTGGGTCGGAGTCGGCACGCTGCCTGTGCAGCGTGCGAGGGGGGATCTGCGCGCGATGAGCAATGAGCGGAGCGCGGGCGGGAAGCGAGGCGGACTCACTGTCGCCGGTTGATAGCGCGTTGGGTACATTGCGCTGAACGCGCCGGTCCGAGCGCCTCGGAGTGTAAGCTATACAGCTGTACAGGGAAAAGTGAGTGGATGAGTGGATGAGAGGAGAGCGGGCGCGAGGGACTTACCGGGCGCCGTTGCGGTGCGGCGGGTATGGTCAGCGCGCCGTCTGTACGGCGCGCGAGCGGGGCTCGAGCTGGAGCTGGCTAGGGCGCATTCGGCGCGGGAAGCAGGGGGGACTCCGCCGAGCGGGACGTGCGGGCGGACGGTCGGCAGGGGCGGGGCTTCCGAGCAGGGGCGCGGGGGGGTTGCGGAGGGCGTGAGGGGCTGGGTCGGGGGCGTGAGGCGCGGGAGACACGGGGGGAGACGAGGCTTGCGGGAGTGCACGAGATGCAGAGACCAGAGACGCGGAGACTAGAGGCGCGGAGACCAGAGGCACAGAGACTAGAGACATAGACCAGAGGCGCAGAGAGACCAGAGAGACACACAGACCAGAGACGCAGAGGGCACAGAGGGCCGGAAGGCGCCGGGCGCGTGCGGGGCAGCGAAGGCGCACAGCAGGCAGAGACGCGAGAAGACGCATAGGGGACTAGGGGCGGCGGACCTTGGGGCGGAGGGCGCGGGCGTGCGCGGGGCGGCAGAGTCGGGACGGGCAGATTGTGGGACTGCAGGTGCTGGTGCCCGAGCAGAGCGGTGGAGGCGGAGGACTTGGTGGGCCGCCGGAGTCGTGTCGGGGCGGGTCGCATTGCGAGGATCGAGTGTCGGGGTCCGCGCCGAATGTCGAAGCTGGAATCGAAGGGTCCGGATGCTGTTTTGTTATATTCCTGTTTCTTTTTTCTTTCCTATTTCTTTTCTCTTTTTAGCTGTCTTTCTTTCCCCTTTTTCTTACTTTTTCTTTCTCTCTTCTTTGATGCCAAAGTCGATAGTCGTGAGCCAGCGGCGAAGTCCGTGTGGTCGTCGTCGCCGCAGGCGAAGTCGAAGTCGAAGCCCTCCCCCTCCCATCCCACCATCCCCCTCACCCCACCCACCCCTAGACCCCGCCGCACTCAATCTCCTCCATCAGCTCCTGGATGACCGTATGCGCGTCCTCCATGAGCCGCTTCGCCGCCTCCGTCGCCTGGCCGAGCCGCCCGCGCGCCGCCTCCGCCCTCTCGTCCTCGTCCCAGTCGAGCGCCCACCCGCACCCGAAGCACCCGCGCGGGGCCCGCATCCGCCGCGCGAGGCCGTGCTCGCGCCGCGCGCGGGGCCCGAAGCCGAAGTCGCAGCCTGCGGACACGGGGCACGCCAGTTTGCACTTCTCCGTCGCCGGCGTGCGAGTGCTCGTGCGGACGGGCACCGTCACGGTGGGGCGCGGCACGACGATGGCCTTGAGCGGGCCGGCCGTCTTGCGGGCCGTGGCACGGAGGGCGAGCGCGCCGGAGGCGAGGAGCACGCCGAGGCGGCGTAGGGGCGCCTTTTTCTTGCGCGTGAGCTTGAGCGCGGAGGTGGAGGAGCTGTAGTACATGGCGGCGCGGCGCTCCTCCGGGGAAAGCGGGTGGGCTTGTACAATTACCGTATCGTCCTCGTCCTCATCCTCCACCGGGGCGCAGACACGAGAGGAGGCAGGAGCGGCCGGGCCAGGGAGGGCGCGCTGAACTTGAACATCGGGCACGCGGCGCTGAGGCCGGGAGAACCACTCGGCGGGCAAGGGGGGTCTGCGGCCGACCTCCTCCTGAGTCTTTGCCCACTTCGCTCTGAGCTCGCGCTCGAGCGTGTCCTGCGCATCGCAGTTTCCGTCCTCGTCCGCAGGAAGGGCAGGGACGTCGTTGGCGGCCACCGGAGGAAGCGCAGAGGCCACGGAACTGGCGGTAGACGGCCCCGGGAGCGTGAGGACGACGCGGCTCGCGGCGTTGCGGTAGCCCTCGCGCTCGCGCAGGCGGAGCCAGCCCATGAACAACGCGCGCTTGGTCGCGTTGCACTCCGCCTCGGTGGACAGGTCCTTAAGATGGGCAGCGTTAATGTACGCGGTGCGCGTGGGGAGCGGCGGGCGCACGGCGGGCGGGAGGACTGGGCCGAACACAGGCTTCTCAGCAGCCGCCACCGGAGTGAACGTGGTGACCGCGTCGGAGGTCTTCTCGTGCGCAGCGGGGTGCTGGAGGGCGTGGCCGCCGCGGAGGACCTCCGGGATGGCGTCGAGGAGCGCGTGCATGTTCCTGACCTCGGCATCAGTGAGCGTCGGCCAGAACTCGGCGAGGAGCCGCTGCAGGAGCGGGTACGCCGCGGCGAAGTCGTCCGCGGCGATGCAGGCCTTGAGCGCGCGCACCTCCGCGGCGCGCACGGTGAGCGCGTCCTCGGCGCGCTGGAGGAATGCGTCGACGAGCACATTGAACTTGAGCACGGCGGACGACCTGGACTCGCGGGCGGCAAGCTCGGGAGGGCTGGCCTTGACGAGCGCGGCCTCCTCGATGGCGGTGTCGTCCGAAGTGTCGGGGTCCTGAGCGAGGCCGGTGCTGCGGAAAGTTAGCATGGGAAACCTGATTGTACTTGAGTTGCAGAATGATACTTACGATTCAGCGGCAGCGTCCACCGCAGCGTTAGGCTCTTCACTCTGCACATACACCTTGTACACCTCGACGGTGGACTCAGAGAGCGAAACATCCGGGGGAGCCTGATGCGTGTAGGGCGTCGCCGGGAGTACGTCCACCTCCTGATTGGTCTTGTCCGCGGCAGCGACGAGGGACGAGACGGAGGTCGCGGGCGTGACGAAGACGGTATCGCCGGTCTCCGAGGCAGTGGAGTCGTCCTTGACTTCAACATGGGCTTCATCCTCGCCGAAGGCGTCAGCCTTGGACTTCTTGGTTGGGGTGGGAGTGCTCTTGGGAGACTTGACCTTCGGGAGCTTGACCGTGAAGCGCAGGTGACGCGGTAGAGTAAGACGCGCGGTGTCCTTGAGGGTCATGGAGGAGACCATCTTCTTTGCCAAGGCCTTGACCTTGTTCGGGGTCGCATTGGACTGAGTGTCAGAGTTGGCCATGTTAAACAAGGTGTTGATGTTGACTAGAAATTATTGCTGAGGACGTCGGAGGCGACCGGAGACAATTACTGCTGAGAGGCTCTGCTACCGAATAGAAATTATACTGCTGCGAAGTCTTGAGGTCGACCAGAGACAATTGCTGCTGAGGGTTGCTGGATTACTAGGTTGTACCGCGTTGACGATGTCGTTGTGTTGAAGAACCTTGGACGAAGCGGGCGGAACCCTTATGTATAGAAATGAGGCTGACCTTACATTGAGCATGGAACTGTCAGCCTCCAACTTCGAGATTGTGTCAGTCTACATTGGGATCTCAACTGCAGTGCCAAAACGTTGACACGCAGTTCAGATTCAAATGCGAACTGATTTTTTGAACAAGTCCTCTTCAGTGACACTTTGTTCAGTTCTCAGAGACAACAGAATGAAGGAGCCCACAGTAATCGCTCGGCACATTGGATGGTCAAGGGGAATTGTTGAATCTCCAAGCCTTTGTAGTCACTTGTATGATGCTTCGACATAGCCCACGGGTGAGGCATTCGTTGCAGTTTCCTGTCATCCGAGAAAGATATGCGCGTAATCGAGCCAGAGAAATCTTCTCAGTGGTTGGTAGGACAAGCTTATCTCATAGCGCAAGGTTGTTGCCAAGTTGCATGCACCGAGGACGCGACTTGTTGGTGACCGTCGCGTTTGCACGCAAACGTCTGTCGCCGCGCTTGTGGCGCAAGCGCTTCCAATCTACCGTGTAGCGTGTTCTTTATCCTGCCATATGACCACATTTATACCGCATTAAAATGTTATAATAATCAGAGACGTATGAATTGGGTGATCATTGAGGGGGCGAAAACAATTCCGAATGCAGGCCCAACTATGACGATGAAGCGATGAATGCAATTGAAACCGACAGCGTAAAACTACATCAGATATTCTACCAAAGTACAGACTGTATGGAGCCGTGATGCTGAACCAAATGCTTTACTTGAGCTTCACGAACATCTCCTTCGAGAGTTCCAAGCTGGTAATCTCCGTCTCCAGCGTCTTCCTCTAATGGCGGAACGTCAGTAACAAATCTGACGTTACATCTAGGAGCACGAACCTTCTCTTCATTGGCCAGTCGAACATTCGCAGGCACGGTCTCCTCATAGTCCGCTTGCTGCTCAACCTTGAGGATCTTGTCCAAGTTCATCTTCGCCAGGTGCAGCTTCTTGTCGCACTTGACAATCTCAGCCTCGAGGTCGACCTGGCCCTGCAAACAGCAGGAGGTTGGACCATGAATTGCTCTCAAAAGCACATCCTGCACTAACCTTGACGAGGATGTGGACAATCACGGAGGGTGTGAGCACCTGCGAACCGCAGCCCGCGGGTATTTCCGAGACATCTCGCACAACCTGCAGACTCTTGCATCCCTTTGAAAGTGCAACAAACGTCCGAGATTGACTTTCGAAGAGCTCCACCTCACGGTCGTCTTGTACCTTGATAAACACTGCAACATCCGTCAGCCACAAACAAAGACCAATTGTAGTTGAACCCGACGTACGCTGCATGTCGTGCTGAAGGTTGTACTGAGCAGCCAAGGACCGGCCGGTCTTGATCGCAGAGAACACAATGTCGAAGTCCTTCTCCGCTTCCTCGAAAACGAAAGCGGAATCCTGCCGAACAGATCAGGCCTCTGCACAAGGTAGTCCAATGTGCCTACTCACGAAAGTGGGGAACGAAGACATCATGATCGACGGTGTGGGATCGTTGGGCCGCCTCGGCAACCGCTGCCAAAGCTCCTCGGTGACGAAGGGCATAAACGGATGCAGCAGTCGCAAGCCGTAGTCAAGACATGTGTAAAGAGTCTGCTGCGCCGAGCGGCGGGTCTCGGGGGAGGCAGACTCGTCCGTCATGGGCTTCATCGCTTCCTGAAGATGCGGATGAGATAAATGGTTGCATGAATTACACGTATGATACTCACAATGTAAACATCACAAAGCTCGTAAAGCCAGAAGTTGTACGCAGCACTAGTAGCGGTCATGAAGTTGCGCTCCGCAAGGTCGCGGTTGATCTCTTGCGCCGCATTGTTCAGTTTATGCAAGATCCATCGCTCGACAACAGTTTCCTTGCCCGTCGGCTGAAGGAAAATCAGCATCTGCCTATTATTTGAGATGATGCTACTGACCTTCGCCGTGGGCTCAGGAACGAACTCATCGTCCAGCTTGAGCATGGCGAACTTCGTGGCGTTGAAGATCTTGTTGCAGAACTTGCGGTAGCCCTCCACGCGGAGAATTTCGAGGTTAATGTCGCGTCCTACGATGCACAAGGAATTAGGGTCGCCCCTTGGATTCTATCATGAAATGATACGCACCTCCACCGGTGTATGCACAGAGCGCGAACCGCAGGGCATCCGTACCGCACTGCGGAATACCCTTCGGGAAGTCCTTCTTTTGGCCGGCCTTCGCCTTGTTGATCTCCTTTTCGTCCAGGTTTCCATCGTATAACTTCTGGTGCAGCGCCTCGAGATCCAACCCCTGAATGACATCAATCGGGTCAATGACATTGCCGAGCGACTTGCTCATCTTGCGGCCGTGCGCGTCACGGATCATGGCGTGGCAGAGCACCTCGGCGAACGGCACCTTGCCGGTAAGGTGGATACCGAGCAGGACCATACGCGCAACCCAGAAGAACAGAATATCCCAACCGGTCTCGAGGATTGAGGTCGGGTAGAAGTTCTTGAAGTCTGGCGTCTGTTTTGAAGATGATTAGAGTGATTGTAAGGCCAAATACTCGATGTGATTTCTTACTTCCTCAGGCCAACCGAGCGTAGAGAACGGCCAAATACCGGAAGAAAACCACGTGTCCAGAACATCCTCATCCTGCTCAAGGGTGAAGTTGGCACCATTTGCCAATTTCTTTGCCCTCTCCGTGGCCTCTTCCAGAGTCCTGCCTACAACCCAATTCTTGGTGTCGGCGTTCTGCTCACATGTTAGTGCGCCGTGAGAAATTAGCCGATCCGGAGGACTTACGTCCTGCTGTTGGCCCTCGATCCGAACGAAGTATGCAGGGATGCGGTGACCCCACCAAAGCTGACGGGAGATACACCAGTCCTGGAGACCCTCCAGCCAACGGTACCATTCGCTCTCACTTTGCTTCGGCTGGATCAAGAGCTCTCCTGCGCGAGTACGCTGCGCCAAAAGTGAGTCATCTTTTCAAGTAGTCGGGCAACAGTGGCGCATACCTTTAGCGCTTCCTCGGCAAGCGGCTGGCAGTTGACCCACCATTGAGGCTTAAGGACCTGCTCAATGACATCGCCAGATTTACTACCATAACATCAGTATGGCGAGACCGATCATGTTGTGACAGCTCCTACCTGCAGATAGGGATCTGCATAGGGTTGTCCTTAGTCTCCACGTAGAGTCCCTTGTCCTGCAGCGCCTTGACCACAGCAACACGCACATGGAAACGCTTCATGCCCTACGTACCACGATCGTTCAATTCAATCGAAACCCCTCGCACAGATAAAACTCTACTGACCTTGAACTGAGGGCCGGCGTTGTCGTTGTAGGTACCGTCGTCGTTCATAAGGCTGATGAAGGGTAGGTTGTGGCGGACCCCGACTTCGTAATCGTTTGGGTCGTGCGCGGGAGTGATCTTCACGGCACCAGTACCGAAGGACATGTCGACAACGATGGAGTCGGTTATGATGGGGATCTTGCGGTCAAGGAACGGGTGGACAGCGAACTTGCCGTGCAAGTGCTACAGTCAGGCACACCACGGTCAGTCATAATAGGCATGTGTTTCGGAATGTATAGACCTTATACCGCGGGTCATCAGGATGGACGGCAATGGCAGTATCGCCCAGCATGGTTTCCGGACGCGTAGTTGCAACGATGATCTTTTCATCTAAGTGACTAAATGAGACTGAGGTCAAAGCACTGAGCCAGAAATTCATACCTGAACCGTCGATGGGATACGCGAAAGAGACGATGACACCGAATTCGAACTTCTCCTTCAGGTCATAGCCGGGCACGTTCAAGAGCGTGCGGCCATTCAGCTGCTTTTGGTCAACCTAACGCACAGCAAATCAGAAATTATTGGAAGTAATAGGGTCGAGGAAGATTTGCCTCGAGGTTGGAAAGTGTCGTGTTCATCCGCACACACCAGTTGACGAGACGGTTGGCGCGGTAGATGATGCCATCCTCGTACAGACGGCAGAAATTCTCCATTACAGCTTTGTAACGTGTCTGCGAGAGGGATATTAGGACAAATCGAAATGCAAATCCCGTATGTCTGACCTCGTCCATTGTGAAAGCAACACGATCCCAGTCGAAGCTACCTCCGAGTCGGCGCATCTGGTTGGTGATCCTGCTCTGGTAGCTGTACCACCGATCGCATCAGCTTTGGGTATCACAAAAGAGCATCAACACGCACTCCTCCTTCCACTCCCAGACCTTCTCGATGAAGTTCTCGCGTCCTAGATCATGCCTCGTCTGGCCTGTTGCATTGAACAACCGCTTCTCAACGACTGACTGCGTCGAGATACCCGCATGGTCGTACCCGGGTACCCAGACAGTCGTCTTGCCTAGCATGCGGTTCCATCGCACGAGCGTGTCCTGGATCGCCACAGTGAGCGCATGCCCGATGTGCAGACTGCCCGTCACGTTCGGGGGCGGGAACGATATGACGAAACGGCCCTCGGGCTTGATCTCGCCCTCCGGCGTGAATTGCGGCCTGAAGAAACCCTGCGCCTCCCACCACTCGTACCACGCCGCCTCGACCGCGATCGGGTTGTACCCGCTCGCCATAGGCTGCGACAGGTCTGCAGAACGCGTTCAGCACATCAACCCGCACACACGATACTGTCTCCGGCGCACCCTTCTTCTCGCCCTTCGGCGTTGTGTTCACGAACGGAGCCTCTTCCTCTTTCTTCACTCTCTCCTTCTCCGTCTTAGCTTTCTTGTCCCCGGAAGAGGCGGCGGCGGCCTTTTGCGCAGCCTTTGCCGCAAACTTGGCCTCCTTCTCTAGTCTCTTGGCCTTCTTCTTTTCTGCGCACAATCATGCGATCAGCCTCTACCATCCCCTGCGATCCAGTGGCGCACACCTTCGTTCTTCGACGGCGCCGCCGCACCCTCGGGCACCGGCGTGGACGTCCCAGACGTCACAGGAGAGTCGGCCATGGTTCGCAGAACTAACTTTTGTGCGCGCAAGAGTGGGGGGACCGGTCTGACTCGTAGCAGCGGAACCAGGCGGCGAAATAGCATTCACCTCATAAATTCCGTGCAAAACGTGTGCGCGAGTCACTGAAGACAATATTCCCACAGTCAATAATCTTCTATGCGCCTGTTTCTCACGCTTAGGATCGGCGTAATGCAAGGTACTTGAGCGTCGAAAGACATGACTCCGTGGTTAGTGTGTCACTCTAATGCTTCCTCAGGCCGTCAAAGCACTGCTGAATGGACGACAGCTGCAAGTGAGTAGTGTACAGAAAAACGAGTCAGTCCCGTCCCATAGGGTCAATCAAGCCAACACCGAATCTAGTCCCACGTCCACTCAGCCTGCGTTACACCAGACGTTCCCCCACCTATCCTGTGCCGATCCCGTCAGGCCACCTCCCATCTCGTCCTCGTTCCCGCTATCAATATACCCCACCCCATAGCTCGCGCTCGCCGTGAACTTCGGTAGCGGGCACTTGAACCCGAGGAACGGCGGACACGCCCGGTCCACCGCGTTGCACGTCTCCAGGCACGGCAGCAGCGCGTCGTACGTCGCCGGGTACGGCGAGAGGAACGGGCTGCGCGGCGGCACCGTCGGCGGTTGCGGCATCAGCGCGGGGAGCGGCATCTGCGCGGGCAGCTGCTGCACGAGCGCGGAGGACGTTGCGGAAGTGGAATGCGACGACGCGGAGGTCGTCGCGACGGACGAGTTCGGCGGGAACTCGCCGCACCGCGGGAGCGTCACCGTGCAGAGCCATGTCCGGTACGCCGCCTGGCAGTCCGCGCATGTGACGAGAGGGCTGTAGTCGTCGCGTCCGCACGGGAATGTCGTCAGCATCGTTGTGAAGTTGGTGAGCACCTGGATGATCGGGTCGACGAGCGAGTTCGGGAGTGTGTTCGCAGTATGCCCTTGTGAAGGGTCCGATGGCGCCGGGAGGGGTACGGCCCAGGAGGTGGAAGGGCAGAAGGGGAGCGAGTGGACGATCGGACAGGAGAAGGACGCTGATATTCTCGCGAGTGAACGGTGTGCTTGCGAACGTGACTGAAGGGGACGTACCAGACTTGGTGACGAAGAAGATAGGCCCACTCACATTGGCTTCATTCTGCACCGCATAGGCGGTATAGTTGGTTTGTGGAACGAGGCCGTTGACCAGCCACTGCCATCTCCAGCCATCCGAGTCGCGCAACCACATGCCTTGACTCGCATCCTGCGGCTGTGTGATAATGTTGTTGCTGGCGATGCTCGCAGCAGTCGTCAGTCCGCAACCTGTGCGCGGAAGGGCAAGCGTTGAGGGTGATGTCGGAATGATATACATTGTATAATCTGGCGGAGAGGATGGTGCCGGTGGGAATGTGAGATTGGCGGGAGGTAATGTGTAGTTTGGATATGTTGGCGTGTAGTACGAGGGCGGCAAAAACGGCGGCGAGAATACGAATGCTTGGTTCGAGGTCGTATCGCCGAAGAGAGGTAGAGTGTCCAAGAGCTGATGCATTGGACCTAGCGAAAGATGAGGGTCAGCACAATCTCCAGTCCAGACATCGTCACGAGTCGGGATCTTCGGGTATGATACAATCGCTGCCTGAGATTAGAGACTGCATCCTTGCATGCACCGTGGACACCAGAGTCGCACCCTATCATGAGTGTGCTTAACATGTCGTACGTGCTGCAACCCCATCCCGTAGGCCGTACAGAAGTGGCGTTCCGTGGTTTCTGGACTACTTGGGGCGATTATAGGACATTTTCTGGAGCCCCGGAGGATAGCGCATACGAGTAACCGGCACGCGATAGATTGAAGCAGTCCAGTAAGACTTACCTGAATTTGAGGCTCCAATCTCAAATGCAGCTTGCCCAATGTTGGACACTGAGAATGCTCCCCCTGAGCTCACTGGACCTGACCAGTTGCCTAGCCCAAATTCGTTCGGAATAATCTCGTACACATTTGGTTGTCCAAGGTTGTTAGAACCTGGCTGCGGTATGCTGGAGTCGTTTGTGACGAAGAATCTGGGCACGTTTGTCGTTTGGTTGGAGCATAATGCGATGGAGATCGAAAGATTTGCAGACGTCGGAAGGGAGAACGTCGGAGGGTTAGGCAATGTAGATGCAGAGAACTGCTGAAGTTGGTTGAGGACGAGCTGACTCTGCTGAGCTAGGACAAAGTAAGCCTGTATCAAGCACAACAGAGATGGAGGTAGGATAGTGGCCCGTGAAAACATGTTGTCGAAGAGGAATGCCACTTCATGACCAGGATGAGGATGAGGAGGTCCTCGACAACATCTCGACAGACCACCCGGTCACGTGTACGCTACGCGACCATCTGCAAGGCTAACTACAGCAGAGCAACGATCTCAATATGTCGAAATACATGTATTTGTGAACTCTACACTAAGTGCTATCGCAACAGAATACAAAGTTCTTTGCTTTGGAGCTGTGCGTACCATCCAACTGTGCACAGCAACTCTGCGATCCGACACGTCGTGTATACCTTAGGCGCCCATACTCGACGAGGCGCGTCGAAGCGCGTCGCGGGTTCGAAGTGCGGACTGTTCAACTTACAATATCCAGTCGCTCTAAATAACTCTGTTCACATTCCTGCTCTTCATCTCTTCCGTCCTTGTGTGGGCCCATCGAACGCCACTACCGGCCACTTGAGTACCGCGGACAGGCCTACATTAGGAACGGTTCGTGCCTCGGATCGGATCATGCGCATATAGACCCCGTCATTTGACTGTCATGAGCGGTCCTATCAGCGCCATGTCATAGGTCTCAGAGAGCCCACGAGTACATATACCCCGCACTTCTGGGCATACAACATTCCAGCTCTCCAACCCCAGTCTGCTAGCATACGACACGCCTACACAGCGCTCACCGGCATCATGGTCGCAATACGACGTTCTCCTTTCAGTTTACGCGGATTGTCACGTTCAGCATGCTCACGAGCATTCTATACATCCACCAGGCGCGAGACAGAGGTCACGATCGGCATTCGGCGCGAAGACCCGGGGCGCATATGGGAACGCAGGTGTCCACTGACACCAGAGGCGGTCAACAAGCTTGTATCCGAGCACGACGTTGAAGTCCTTATTCAGGATTGTGAGAGGAGAGTATGGAGAACATCGGAATACCTGAAGGTACGTCTCTGTGATATTCAGACGTGAATTGAGTGCTTATATGAGTCGTCAGGCCGGTGCCAAGGTGCATGACACGCTTGAACCAGCGCATATAGTCCTCGGTATCAAGGAGACGCCACTCAGCGAGCTACTCACTTCATCTATTCCTGGTCCGGCGTCGCATGTCGGCGGCCCCCAACAACTTCCTAGAATGCATGTTATGTTTTCACACACGATCAAGGGCCAGCTGTATAATATGGAACTACTTTCGAAGTTTCTTGCGGAATACCATGCTCCGGGAGATTCGAGACCAAGAGGATCGCTTCCATGGCTCATAGATTACGAATTACTACTCAATCCGGATGGAAAGCGATCAGTTAGCTTTGGCTGGTACGCTGGTGGTACGTCGATTTATTCATCACAAATGTGTACATCCGGGCCGACTTCGTAAACAGTTGCAGGTGTTCTAGAGGCGCTGAACGCCCTTGCACACACACATCTAGAACTTGGAGTAGCAAGTCCGCTTCTGGTAGGTCGATTGTGCTTAATGCACAGATACAGTCACTGAACGCCACACTTCTCAGTACACCCCACGGCCACATACGTATCCAGATCTCGAATCTATTATGACTGTGATGAGAGACAGGGTATTCGGAGTCATTCAGTCGGAAGGATTTCCAGCTGGTGTCGGACCCCTCGTTATTGGCATCACTGGGTGAGTGTGTATCAATTCGATCCAGCGTGAGTTGACCAACTTCAGATGAACATCGCAACAGGAAGGGGCGCGTGACCGAAGGAACGCGACACGTACTCGATCAATTGCCGAATGTAGAGTATGTTTCGGTAGACAGACTGCAGTCCCTTGTTATGGATCCTGGTACGCTTCCCACGACGATATATCTACGCTCAACGACTGACCCATCGGCAGATACGGATCTACGCAAAGTGTGCTCTGTCTGTTGAATTTACTAACGAATCCTGACAATTATGTAGGTATATGTTGTCCATGCGCTTCCAGAGCACTATCTTCAACGACGAGACGGTGGGAGATACAGTCGAGATGACTATTACGTCAACCCCGACGCATACGAAGCTCACTTCCACACCAAGGTATCGCCAGTTAATTATGCTATTTATCTTCTCCCGCTCACAGAAGTACACCAGATTGCGCCATATCTCTCATTGCTGCTCAACGGCGTTGGCTGGTCCCCTGGCTTCCCTCGCCTCATGACAAACGCACAATTGCGAGAAACGCTCGAAGTCACTCTCAATATGGGCGCGCGGGGCAAGGGTCGTTTCGCATGTGTCGGCGATATTAGCTGCGACGTGCAGGTGTGCTTCCACCATCTCATTACTATATTCGTCACTGATCAGCGCATATCGCAGGGCGGCTTGGAGTTCCTCCCGAGCCCCTCGACGCTCTCCGAGCCGTTCTTTAGGGCACGCCCGGAGGGCCTCCCGGCGCATCTGCCCGGGGTGACAATGATGGCCGTCGACATCCTCCCCTCTGCGCTCCCGCGCGAGGCCTCGCAGCACTTCTCGAGCCGGCTCATGCCGTATTTGACTGCACTCATCGAGAGCCGGCGCTCGCGCGGGCAGGGCGTGGACAACGAGAAGCTCGGCGCGGTGATGAAGGCCGTCGTTGCGCGGGACGGCGTGCTTGCAGAGCAGCATCGGTGGTTGCAGACGCCGCTCGGGATCTGGAAGGCGAGCAAGGAGGCGGGCGCCGCAAATATCGGTGCGGGCGTCGTGCCGAAGAAGAAGGTGCTGATGCTCGGTAGCGGGATGGTCGCGGGACCGGCGGTAGATGAGATCTGCAAACGCTCGGACGTGCGGCTTGTGATTGGTACGTGCGAGCCATACTATCTGTGTGCTGTGTCGCTCACATTAAGTCGGTGGACAGCGAGTAATTCTCTGGCGGAGGCGACGAGATTGGCCACAGACCGTGCGAACGCGATTCCGCTGTTACTTGACATCAGCAATAAGGATGCTGTTGAGAGATTGATTGAAGAGGCCGATGTCATTATCAGGTAGGTTGTTCAGACTCTTCTGCTAGGTGATATGTTGACGATGACACGGTCTGCAGTCTGTTACCCGCACCACTGCACCCTCCTGTTGCAGATCTTTGTATCCAACACAAGAAGCATCTCGTAACAGCCTCATATATCTCACCTGCCATGCGGTCGTTGCACGAGCGGTACGTTCGATTGACATTCCTACAATGCCGGGAGTGCATGAGATTGAACGCGAGCCAGGGCCATTGCTGCGGATGTCCTGCTTCTGAACGAAATCGGACTGGATCCGGGGATTGACCACTGCTCGGCGTTGTCCCTGATCGATTCGCTACGTGAGCAGAAGAAAGAGATCGTTTCCTTCACCTCATTTTGTGGGGGGCTCCCCGCTCCGGAACATGCCGAAGGCATTCCTCTCGGCTACAAGTTCAGCTGGAGTCCGAAGGGCGTGTTGACTGCCCTCTCGAATGATGCCAGGTTCAGGTTGAACGATAAGGTAAGAATAGTTCATGTCTCAGGTCAAAGCAACTAATCGCTGTGTAATCCGTAGAAATATCATCTCGAACATGATGAGCTTTTGACACATTATTTTCCTGATGTACCTCTATCCGACGTGCTGAAATTCGAAGGAGTACCGAATCGGGATAGCTTGTCATACGCAAGCGTCTACGGGCTACACTCGTTGCAGCAGCTCAGAACACTCCTACGCGGGACATTGCGGTACGTCTTATCAAAACATCCAACAATTTTGAGCACATCACCACGTCGCGCGTCAACAGGTATCCAGGTTTCTGTCGTCTCATGGGCATGTTCAAAGCAATTGGTCTCTTTGAAAGCCAGGTGCCTATCCAGCTATCGGACTGGTCTTCTCTCGCTCGGCAGGCTCTGGAGCACCGTCTGGGGACTCTCATCATGGATGACGCTGCCTCGATCCGCTCCGCATTCGCGGACCTGATCCCGGACGCATCTGACTGCGAGACTCTGCTGGACGCGCTGCACTGGCTGTCGCTTATCCCATCGTCCGTTGTTGGCGCTAGTTCGGGCACTACGCAGGATTCCTCTGGACAACTACCGTTGATTCCTACACACGGCACTCCCCCGATCGATCTCTTTGCGGCGCTACTCGCGCACAAGCTCAGGTTTCAGCCGGCCGAGCGTGACTTGGTCGTGCTGGCGCACGAGATTGTGGCGCGCCCGGCGTCAGCAGCCACGGGCGCGGACGAAGAGGTGCACAGATCGTCGCTCATTGCATACGGGAACGAAAGCGCGTCTGCGATGGCGAAATGTGTTGGTCTGCCTGTGGCATTTGCTGCGCTGCAAGTTCTGGATGGCAAGGTCAAAGGCCGCGGTGTCCAGGGACCGACTGAACGGGAGGTGTACACGCATATCCTTGGAAGGCTAGAGGAGGCGGGTCTGGGAATGAAGGAGAGCGTACATAAGCAGACAGGAAGTAGTGTCGAAGTGACGTTGGCACAGCATATGGAGGGCGGGTATCGTGTATAACGGACGATAACGGACGCGTATACCCCGCATAGATCAGTTTTCAGAATCATGCGTATATCAGCAGCCAAGTAGTAAGTGCAGTGTACTACTACGTAGTACCATAGTTGGCACTCAATGTTCGTCGCACCGGCACCGTTCTATGTAACTGTACTCATGAAACTTCGCTTCTCACTGTGGATGAATCTTCGAATTGCAAATCGGAGAATCCGCAGACTTGATGTGGGTGTAAGACGACACGGCAGTGGCATCGTACTCGCGAATGCTACATAACTAGATCGACCTATACAATGTGACGGGATGCAAATAGCTTAGCTAAATGTCACAATACGCAGGGGTTGCACAAAATAATGGCGCTGTATTTGACAAAAAGTTGAGAAACATGTGCGATTCACCCTTATAGGAATATCTGGGCGATATGGGCGCCTTGCGGTACTTCATCACCTCACAGTATTTGTACATGTGGGCATGACCGTCATTCATTTTCAGCAAGAGTAAAATTTAGAAACTTCCACAGACACCCAAATGCTCGCTTAAAATATGATCAGACAGTGTATCGATCACAGAGGTTGAGACACGGCTGGGCCAGGTTAACTGTGGCCTTGTTAAGTTGTTACTGGTCAGGTATCCAGTGACCGGGCAACCTATGCGCCCGAGTTCAGGAAAGCATGGGTCGATCGTATTGTCCATCAAGAAAGGTGGAAGCGTTTCGTGACCAAGTTAACTGATAGATGGCAAGATTATACCCTCTTGGTATGTGCTGTGCTCTCTGGTAATGGATGCTTGACTGACTGGTACCACCCCAATTTTGAAGGCTACAGTACTGCTTAATGCGAATGTTGCATTTTTGGCAGTACCCGGAATTGTTGTAGAATATCGTAGATACGTAGCTAATCTCTCGCTCATGCACTCCGTATGCCAGTACTATACCATCAGCAAAAGAGTCCCAGCTATGTATTGCCGGATGTAGTATGTAGACTTCTGCTCACGTGACTCCCATGAATCTAGCCAGGAGGCCTATGAGCATCGGGATCTAGGAAACGAGGGGAACCACGCAGAAGATCGGGGCAGCGGACCATTACAGTGACCAAGTCGGCGAAGATAAGGAACGTGATCTCCCCTGGCCGGCGACGGACGCTGACATTCGGTGTTCAGCCAACGACCTTACTCGAGCTGCCGGGGCATGCGGCTACAGGCGGGTTCGCAGCGGTTTGCACTTGAGCTGCTATTGTGTATAGGCGTGTTGGGTTATCACAGTGTTATTGTCAGTGCCTTTGATTGACACTGCTCAATTGTCTAAGATTGTACTCAACGTTCGCAAGCCCATCTGCCAACCTGAGATAAGATGTATCAGATCCAGCTGCGGCAGTCCATTATGTCATAGCGGGAACTTCATACCCACCACGGAGCGCGTCGAACAAAATTCATTACGCTTGGATGTCAGCGACTGTACGGTTGAAGACAGGTAAGCAAAGTATATGAAGCGGCTATGATTCGGTGTCAGGGTGAGATCTAGGTGTATTCTCAACAACAGATCGGAGATGGAAGACGGTAATCCGAAAATTGACCAGATTAGAGGTGGCCGTGTACCGCGAGTATCGGTGCCAAGTATGATACCACGATGTTGTTGTGTTGCTGGGTGCTGCGGGTAGCGGTGTACAGCTCAATTGGTAGATCATAAGAAAGACACATTGAGCAATAAGTATCAAGCTTGGTGATAAGCATGCACGGACTCAAATCCAGAAATTTAGACCATCAGCTCGGAAAACACACCTGATCACGATGCAGGGAGGGAGATCACGTGTATGCTCCATAAATCCCAATGTCAATATTAGTGTGTTGATCGTACAGCTACGCACAGCGCATCTAGCGAGTGTCCATGGCCTCGTCGGTGGGGATGACGTCCTCACTGGCAATAGCGATGGTTAGGACAAAGTCTACCTAGCAATCAGTGATAGAGGATAGTACCGCGTCAAGCTAAGAATCCTATACTCTATAATCGAGGCAAGCACTCTCAAGGCATCGAGATCAAACAAGGAGTAGCTCATATCGAGATGATGGTCACTGAGCTGTCTGGTATTTTTGATCTCCGACTGGCGCCTACGACTTGCCAGTCACTACACGCTGAGCTGTCACCCCGACTCACGTCGAAGCTGCATTCGCTCCATCTATCGAGAATTTTAGCCCTATCTCTTGGATATCTTATGTTGTGCCTGTCGACGCCTGCCACGCATACTACATGCTGACTGTAGTGCGTGGAAGGCTCCTAGCTATATCGGATTCCTCGTCACTAGGAGAGAGGCGCGATGGACATCCCAAGACATTCTATTCTGAACGCGTACACAAAGCAGTAACTCTGGTCCCAAGATTGGAGGACTCTCGGGAGTGGAACCTCCGATCTGCCACCGACCACATTTTCCCCGGGATGACGCTACACGGTAGCTACTGCCGCACTGCGTTCCAGCATGTGACACATAGAATCTGCCATACGTCTCGCGCGCCACTTAGGATCCGATCGTACGCCCAAACTGATCCTGACTGCGAGATATGCGGACAGTATTTTCGTCGAATCTCCTGCGGAAGCAAACATACTTCCATTCACCGCAGCAGTCTGATCTTGAGTCTACGTACAATGACAACAATTGTCCATGAACTTGCTGTATGAAGCAGCATCAAATCTTTGGGCTTCAGCAGCGCGAGGAACCCGCCTTCTGACGAGGTAACAGTTGTCCGGTCACATTCCATTCATGTGGTGAGAGTCTGCCTGATTTCACTCGATACTTCGGCTTGAGCTCAGATAAATCGTCACATAGATTGATGTGGCGTTCAAGCTTGATATCCTCCCACACACCTTCACCGACTTTGTATATATCATTGTGACTTGTGCAAGTTCACGACGCGTTTATCCTCATATTCCGTCTCCATGTACGTGCGACAAATTGCATATTTCATACTATGTGCCGTGTCGCTGCAGTCCTCGTACCTGGTCTCCGCCGCACCTACCAACATTTCCATTGACGATACCTACGGTGACTCGTTGACCTTCGAAACCTTCGTATACAGTCCCCAGGACCATTGGAGCGTCGGACAATCCTGCAAGAACTGTGTGGCACAACCTGATTCGAGTCAGGCATTCAACCACACATGGCATGAGTCGACCAGCGGCATTGGACATAACGGGAGCACAAACGCGACAGTATACTTCAGAGGTGAGCTCTTCAGCATCCAGACACTCGATGTAATTTTTGGATCACACATTCTGAGAGATTCTTACGCTAACTTGTCCTAGGAACCGCCCTGTATGTCTATTGCATCCTAGCCTTTGGGTCAGAATGGTGGGGAAACGTCGATATGACTTTCTACATCGATGGCAATGTCGTTGGTGAATATCTGGATTTGACGCCAACTAATGACCTACCGGGTCCATCGTACGAGTATTCCACGCTGGTATGGCAAGCCGAAGGCCTCCCTCTCGAGGAGCATTCCTTCACGCTAGTGAACGGTCAAATCAGCCACAATAAATCCCTCATCTTGTTGGACTACGTAAAATGTACGTGAGTCGTTCATCATATAAGTATGCTCACACAAGATGACATGGGAGCCACCACAGGACTGACCTGGAAATCATGCCATCGAGCTCATCTGATCCGGCCTCAGACACGCACGGCTCGAGCTCAAAATCACGGGCGGTAGCCATCGGGCTGTCCATCCCGGCATGCATCATCACAGTCCTACTCGCTGCTGCTTATTACATCTGTAAACGTCAACATCGCAGCTTGCGTACATTGCTGGTGCTCCCTGTTCTCTTCAAGCGCGGGGACCGCCTGCAATCCCAGCACACTCCCGCACGCTACGCTGGCAGCGACAACGTTCGCACTGTCATGTCCATCGATTCGTCGTCATTGAGTATCTGCGACAGTGTTTCGCAGGACACGACAGCCACGACTCCTGAAACTCCTGTGACAAGCTCGACAAATCAGTTCAAGGCTCACCGGATGCATCATCTTCACGTCGCCCAAACACCCGTACATGCCAGTAGAATATCAGAATGCCCCGACCCGGACAGCACACCCTCGGCGCCACCGTCATACTGGCATGGTAGTGATTGATCGGTCAATTGCATGATGCGAACTATCTCATAGTACTACACTGTCTCTTTCGACGCTCGGACTTCATTTCCCCGATCATTCTGGACTTCTGCGGCAGCCTTCTTCACCCATTAAACCTCGCAAGCACCTTCATTTATCGAATTTATTCTTCCCCGATCGAATGTCAAGTCGGATTGTATATCCTTGGGTTCGAGGATTGATCCTCTTAGTACATCTAGCATTTCGTCCAATTCTCATGTGCGGACTGGTCGTTCAATTTGTATGCGATGGCTATGCCATGAGAAGACATACTCGAACTTTATTGTGGCGTACATATGTCTATGATATCACCCATTCGCACTTCATGTGACTCATAAAACATCTCAAGTATGAGCAGTGCATGAATTGAAAGAACTATGAGCGATTGAATTCCTCGGGAACTTCCATTAGACATATCGAAGAAAACATAGAGCATGATAAGCATCATCTCCGCCGGGACCCAAATCCCCTAAACGTTCCCTCATCGTCCGAGTCATCAATAATCCGTCCCGAGGGCGCCGCAGGCGCCACTCTTGCCGATCCCGCCCTCGACGACCGCGCCGGCACAGACGCCCTCTTCGCCTGCGAGACCTGCGATGCCCGCGTCGCACGCCGAGCTGGCGGCGATTCCTCCGACAGATTGCTCATCTCACCTACATCCATGTCGAACTCCTCATCACTCGGCGAGCGGCCCGCAGTAGCTTGAGACTCATTAAAATCCTCATCGTCTGAGAGGAACAGCGGCATGCTCTTTTTGCGCACTTCGAGGAGCGGCTGCGTTTGCGCCGTGCGTCTTGGCCGTGGCTTCCGCGCGGGCTCGGGCTCGGGCTGCGTGGCTAGTGCGCGGGCAGGCTTGGGCGGTGCAAGAAGCTCGTCGTCCGAGTTGTCGGCGAAGAGCCCGCGGCCTCCGCTGCGACCCTTGCGCTGCTGGGACGGCTTGGCATGCGACTCTTTGAAGTGCGAGGGCGTTTGAGAGAGGGTCTGTGAGGAGAACTGGGTGGATTTTTGTGTGGGCTTGGCGTATGCTACAATATGTGTCAATGTAAGATGACGGGGAGAAAATGGGGACATACGTCGTTGAGATGCCAGGTCCTCCCCGCCCTCTGCGTGCAGTTGGACGATCTGCCTCCTCTCACCCAGGACTTTCTGTAACAACATCATCGAATGAGCAACTCTTCAGTATGATGTATCCTGCGCCCCACTTACCCTTCTGAACTTCTTGAAATCCGGTCTGCCCTCCCATTCCACTCGCCCACCTCCCCTCCTCACCTCCCCGCGGGTGCGGTGCTCCGGCACGTCCATCTCCACAATGACCATGAAGTTCCCGCGCAAGCCCACGTCGTCGTCAAAGTCATCTAGTACCGCCCATGCCTCCCGCTCCTGCTCGATGTCGGGCTTGGAGATGCGCAGGTTGTTGAACTCGCGGTCAAAGTCGTCCTCCGCGCGCCGCCCGCGCTTCGTCGAGGCGACCGCGAGGAGGAACGCCTCGTCCTTGTCGGGCGCACCTGGGGCTGCGCCTGCTGCAGACGTAGGTTTGCTCCGTTGACCCGGGATTTGCGAGGGAAGGGGTGCCTTGCTCGTAGGCTTCGATGTGGGCTTTGAGGCTGCTGGGAGCGCGGGCCTCGGGGCGGACGACTCGACCGCATTGACGCCCTCCACCGCTCTGCGCTTCGCCCGCCCCTGGCTCGCATCCTCATCCTCCATCACCACGTCCTCCTCCACCGCCTGACTCTTCCTCTTCACCCCCTGGCTCTCTGTCCCTCCCGCGCCCCCTTCTGCCGTCCTCGGTGTGCTCTCCTCCTCTTCCTCCCTCACCACTTCCAACCCCCTCCCACCTCGGCGCTGCGTCTCCGCGCCCTCGCTCTGCGTCACGCTCGTGCCTGTCTGCGGTTGCTGACTCCCGAGCGCGAGGTACTCGTCCATGCTCGCGGCGGCGACGCGGTCCGGGTCGCTCTCTTCGAAAAGCGCCTTGAATCGCTTGTGCGCGGGCTCCGGCGCCGGGGTATACGAGTATGACGTGCCGGGCGGGGAATCTGCGAGCCCGAGTAGTGCGAGGTCATTGCCAGCGCCTGTTCCAGCGCGCCGTTTGAGGCGGTTCGAGCGCGGTTTCGAAGCCTGCGTAAAGGATAAGTGAACATGAGGAAGAGGGGGAAATAAGAAAGGGGGGATCAGCGAGAGAGGGAGGACGTACAGCGGGTGTGCTGCTTGGTGGCGCAGAGGACTCGGGGAGCGCCGAGCCTGCGCCCGTGGAGCCCTTCTTTGCGTCGGTGGTGCTCGGGTTGTCCTCCAGGCCGAGAAACGGCTCGTCAATTCCCGGGAGGGTGAATGTCGACTTTCCCGCTCGTCGCACGAGGTTCTAGGTGCGCGGTCAGCACGAGTTCAAGTCCTACACAACTCTACATTTGACAGTGTACGCACCCTGCGCGGTCTCGTCTGAGTATCCGGGACGGATGCCTCGACCGAGGCTAGGGCGGGAGTGGCTGGTGGTGGTAGGGGCGGCTCACGGGAGGACGCTCGGGATACGGCGCGTCGGGGCGGGGGCCGCCGTCTCGCTGGTGCGGGAGCGTTTTCCGCCGCTTCTGGAGCTGGGGGTGTAGGCATCTCAGGGGGGATGGACGGCTCCTCGGGGTGTGTGTTGTAGACGATGTCGGGGAGTGGTGATGAGTCCTGATCTATCGTGTATGAGACTGTTGTCAAATCGGTATTCTGAGAGCTGTTGACGGAACATACCGTTCGAGGCAGGTTGTGGGGGTGTCCCGCTGTGCTTGAGATGAGAAACATCGGCATATACTACGGATTCTAGGATCTTCTCGGAAGATATGAAGCCTAGATCAAAACTAAAAATGAGCGCAAGTGAGCAGCGATCGCAAACATCTAGCCACACTTGAGAGCATTACCTCCCAGCTTCCTCAACCAGCTCCTTCCACTCATCTTCTCCGACTGCGGCAACCACAGATCGCTCTTCCGCGACCAACACGAGCGTTCTCTCCTTCCCCTGCCTCTTCGCCAGCACCTGGTGCAACGCGCGCCTCCCGGAGTTAGCACCAAAGCACTCATACTCGGCCCCGCCCCTGCGCACGAGCTCGCGCAGCGCACTCTGGACCTCCCTCCCGCGCTCGCCGAGGAAGATGAAGCGATATGCGTTAAAGAGGCTGGCGCGAGCTTCGTCCGGCTCCCAGGCTGCGAACGTCTTAAGTGCTGGCGGGAGGGAAGGGGAGAAGGCGGGGCGGAATTTGGTTAGTGGGGGGAGGACGAAGTGCTCTTCAAGCGAGGATGGCTTGTCAGAATCGGACTCGGGCGTGCCGAGCCGCAACACTTCGGCGAGCCAGTCGGGCTTGACAATGTGCGCAAGGGAGAGAAGGGCGGTTGCGAGGGCGGGGGTAAGGGTGAAGGTGGGCGTGAGGTGGTGCGTTACTTCTGGCTGAGGGTCACCGACGAGGCTGATGCCTGTGAAATGCGTCAACTGAGAGATCAGTACCAAGTACAGGTGGGTAGACGGACCTAGGCTGGCGCACGCTTGCAGGGAGGTAGACTGCCCGCGTCCCGAGGAAGCGTAGCAGCATATTCGCTCCCATTTGACACTGGATATTGGCTCGTTAGCGACAAATAGTGTCCAGGAGGCAAGGCGCACTAACGTGACGGGTGTGCCTGTGACTACGTGTACAACGTCGCCGTCTTGCAGCTGTTTGGTAGATTCGTTGTTGATAACTATGGTCTGCCCATCTCTGACAATGTTCCTTGGGCGATTCCCGGCATTGTGAAAAGACAGGGTAGGAACGAAGGTCGGGTTGACCTGCGGTGGTCTCACATTAATAAGTCAGTGGACATTCTCAAAATAGCATGCTACGCACCACATTCTCCTCCGTATATTCTCCTACGATAAATGTCGCATGCGCTCGAGAGATTTTAGGATGCTTGATGATGAGTGGCTGGCCCTTGCGCCCAACCGTGTATGACGTTCCAGTTCTCAGGAGCTTTGACTCTGATTGGAGAAATCGGTTAACGAGATGTATCAGACCTTTGGACGCTGGCACTCACTTTGGAAATTCGTATCCTCTGTTGTGCCGTCAAAAGGACCAGTAAGGACCCACATGCCCGGTGGATGGCTGGACGCGTCGGGTGGAACGAACAAGACGCGGTACTTAGACGCGTACCGCGTCTGCATACGTCACGTGCTCAACGATCATCCCGCCTAACGCGCTCACTCTGCTCGCCGTCCTTACCATCGACCACAGCGCCCAGCAGCCCCGAGCAGCCCGCGGTCGCAGCGTATCACCAGAATGGTCCGCTTCAAGGTACGTCGTTTTTTTCTCGTGCGAAACTATCTCATCTGACCTGTCTACACCCCAGAACCGCTGGTTGCTCGTCGAGTTCATCCCCTGCGGCGACGCGCCGTCCTCACATCCAACCCCTGGCCTCAATGGCGGCGACTCGAGCAGCAAGCAGATCTGGGCTGCGCTCAAGCAGAGCGTCATCACCAACTTCGGCGACACCGGCTGGGGCGCCGTCGGTACCTCCCTCACCGGTGCGTTCTGCCCGTCCGTCGCACACAACCGAGGTGCTCACCAGCGATGCAGTCAAGTACTACTCCCCGCGGACGAACATGTGCATCATCCGCGTTGCGCGTGAGCAGCACCGCATCGCGTGGGCCGCGCTCACGCTCCTCTCCGCGATCGATGGCCAGCGCTTCCTCCCGCACGTCGTCCACGTCGCGGGCACCATCAAGCAGGCGCAACTTGCCGCGATCAGGCATAACAGAGAAGTTGTCGCGCGGTACAGGGCGCAGGCCCGCACGCCTGGTGAGATGACCCATGGAATTGGAGTTGGACCGTAATTATGTCGCTGACACGCTTCCGACAGTGGCGTACCAGGACTCCTTCGACGAATACCTTGCGATCAGCGAGCAAGAGATCGAAGCTCTGCAGGACTGACCGAATATATCGCACATACTCTGCGCAAGTTCGTCAAGGTCTGGCGCCCTGGCTATATGCCTTACGATCCCGGGGCATGGACTCACGAGTCTCAACACCGGTCAGGCGCACTCGGTCGACATATAGGTAGATCTGACCAGCTCGATGGCATGCGACATACGGGTCTCCGCAAGTGCACCTGTCAAGGACGCGAGGCGCCGTGCCACAAGTCCCAGCACGGGCACGCGGATACCACGACGTCACAGCTAGCGGGCACACCCAGTGCATCGCGCACACCCTTCACAGGAGTAATAGCAGCAAACTCGCGAAGAAATGGATGAAATGTCGTGGCAAAGCTAAAGTCTCTCGTTACAGGATATATGTATACCAAGAGTATGATTATTTACTCGCAATCAAGAGGGGAACAGGAGTATGCAAGCCGGATTGAAGAACGCTTAGTGTCGCCAAGGTCGAGTGTGCAGCAAGTAGCTTGATGAGTGGGACCTCTACTCATAAACAGCGCGCGTCCACCAAGGAGGATCGTCGCGATCTCGGTCCCGAAGTGTGCACGGGCGCTGTGCTTCGAGAATAGCAGCGCGACGAACTTGTTGAAGAGCGACTGTGACGGCGCGCGCAGCGGCGGCTTCTTGTACGTTTGCACGCTCGCTGTGAATTCCACAGCCTGCGGCGCGAGCCAGGACTACGACGTTTGGTTGAGGCAGTGTGCATGGATGATGATCCAGTGGATCTTGGCCATAGTCCGGCCAGCGAGGGACATCAGGTGGTGGGTGCGTGAGATGGCCACTGAACAAGACGATCGACTCGAAAACTTTGGAAGGAAGCACTTGACGCGGGCATATGCAGTAGGCGGTACGCGGGAGAATGAGGCTGGAGCTCAGTACAGTTCTAATGACCATTTACAGACATCGGCCAGTCTTCGAATGCGCACACTAGTCTGAGAAAGCCCAGCGAAGATACAGTCACATGTGATATGTGCGATTGATGCTCACAACCGAGAAGGATTGAACACAATCTAAGAATTCCACAACCTCTTCTGCAAGCGAGACGACGGCACGAGTGCTGGCTACATATCATACACGTAGGCATACATGTATACTACACAAGATCTACTGACTCCTCTGAGGCGCGAGTATATGGGACAGGTCTAAAAAGGTGACTTCTCCGTTACCCGAGCCTAGAGCTACGAGGCTTCCCTGGGACGCGAATGCTGGCATCAAGTTTCCCCACGACTCTCCTCCACAGTATGCTCTCCGATTGCTCGGGATCCAACACAG
Source organism: Gelatoporia subvermispora B (assembly GCA_000320605.2). Classification (NCBI taxonomy): domain Eukaryota; kingdom Fungi; phylum Basidiomycota; class Agaricomycetes; order Polyporales; family Gelatoporiaceae; genus Gelatoporia; species Gelatoporia subvermispora. The sequence continues at coordinate 344,526 of KB445799.1, forward strand.
CTTCGTTGTAGACCCAGCTGGAGTGATCCAGCCATCTTTCAGTTCGAACACGCTCTGCGAAGGGACAACTGCCTCCCAAGATTCCTCTCCGCTACGTATGTCCAAGACGCAGGATATGTTGTCTTTGAACGAAGCTAGGGCGACGGAATTGTCGTCATGAGAAAATGTGAGTGACAACGGCCGGCAGAGCTCCTTAGATCTTGATATTCGGTGGGTTGAGATTATAGCACCTTCTGCGACATCCCATATGTCTACGCAATGGAGGTCGCCTCCGCTCTCGGAGTCCGGATAGTAGATTCTTCCAACGGCAATGTATGCGCCAGTGGAGGAGAATGCACCGAGATGCAGTGATGCTCCCTTCTCTTCATCTCCCACGTACTCGAATGTTGCTTCCAAGTTTCCGCTTTCGATGTTCCAGATTCGAGCGCACCGTGGTCCTGCTCCGGCACAAAGAAGGAGTGTGCTGTCGAGACTAAATGCCGCTGATCTGAAGAAGTGGTATTGTTTTGACTCTTCGGCTGGCAGGGTGTGCACAATCGTAGCATCAGTCGTGTTCCATACTACCAGGTGAGTTTCATACGAGGACGAACTTGCTGCATATCGGCCATTCGGCGAGATCTGAACAAAATCGACCGCTCGTGCATGCCCGTGAGCCACTGGTGGATCGGACGCATCGGAGTTCCGTATGGATGTGTCCCAAACTTGGACTGTACCATCCGAGCTCCCGGAGGCCAGCAGCTCGCCGTTGGGCGAAAAGCAAAGGGATCGCACATAGCTTGTGTGACCGAGATACCTAGACACAGAGTCGCCTGAGTGCGCATCCCACAGGGAGATAGACCATTCTGTGCCCTTGCAGGCGACGAGATTTCCTCCAGGAGAAAAGGCTGCCGCATCTGCTAACTGACGGACATTAACTGTCACGGGGACAAGCTCGCTGGCGTCGGCGCAGATATCATAGACGGCAACGCAGTCGGAGAAATTGACGAAACGTGACCCGTCGGGAGAGAATACGACGCCGTGCGACCAACCAGATGGGTCTGGCATTTTCTTGACTAGCTTGCATTGTAGTACGTGAGTATTTGAGGATTCTGTGTCTTTCTTTTCAAGCATGCCGGTCATAGGAATTGCATTGGGCGTGATGTCCGAAACAGTTGACACCCGCATCTCTCCTGATGCCTCCCATATGTATACGGTCCACCTAGCAGACTCATTCTCTTCGAAATCGCAGAATGCGACCATAACCTCTCCTGCCGGTGAGTATGAGATGGACCGGAAGGCAAATGTATTCGTATTTGGGGGCGGAGACGTCCGTAGCAGCGGTGAAGTGGACAGAAGATCCCACTCTTGCAGTGTGCCGTCACTGCGACAGGAAACGGCATGCAAGGAGCATGGATGGCAATCAACCGAACTAGGGTATGACGGGCGATATTCAGATATGGAGTCCTGATCCGCAACTGCCAGAGTTTTCCACAACAGGCCGGTAGACACTTCCCAAACACGCAATGTACCATCAAGGCCAGCGGAAACAATATACCGACCGTCATATGAGAATTTGATTTCCCAAACGTCATTGCGGTGGCCTTCCAAAACACGAAGGCAGGCATCCCATTGAGGTCGACGGGAATTACGCAACGATAATGGGCGGGTGTCAAATGAATCATGTCTGCTTGTATATCGTTCGACCAATCGACATATTGGGGCGAGCGGCGCTGCGGATACATATAGTTGCTGCGGACTCTGGCTGATTGGCTCGAAAAATTCGAGAAGCAGGCGATAACCATCATAGAGAAGATTCGAGGATTCTTGCAATATGTCATCAAGCGTATGCTCCTGTGTGATGGACCCAAAGTGGTTAAGATCATGTGAGAGTACGACTGAAAGTGTTAACATACCCGACACCATGCTCTCGATATCGTAAATGCTTGCACCGCCATATCAAGGCTGTTCATCAAGCTCAGTGCTTCGAGCCACACCAGGAGCTTGTCCTCGCAAAATGTATGTAATGTTCCCAATACCTCCTTGGAAGCATCGGCATTTGACAAATGAATGGCCCAATATTTGCATGCGTACTGCACATGCTGGGCAATATTGACATGGACACACGACTGAAGATCTGGAATATCATCCTTGAAGAGAGCGGAGTCTGGTAGATCGCACATATTTGTGTGCACGGAGCCGTTGACAATCTGCAGACATGCAAGGGCAACGTCTCGATGATGAAGACGGGCATCGACGAAGAAGCTGTTGTTCTTGCAGCGTTTGTTGTCAGAGATGAACTCGCGGAACGTCAGGTGAAGAGGTCGTATCTTTCCTGCGTATGGGCCAGATTCGTCGAAGTATATAACTGACTGTAATTCCCGGAGCGTGTCGATGGCGTTTGCTTCAGGGATATTGAACAGGTGTGTAAGCACATCCAGCGAGAAACGGTCCTGGAGAACAACAATGCTCGCCAAGACAGCGCGAACTCGGCGACTGACATTGGGGTCCTCCATGTCGGATTCTGTGTAGGCATTGTCTAGAACAGTGAGGTATAGAGCATCCAGCGTCGATATTCCGGATGTATTAATCTCCCCTCCGAGGATGGAATCAAGACGTCGGAGAACAACCTCGAAAGTCCTGACATTCTGCAACGCTTGCATTACGGTCTTTGCGTAGATGAATAGTCGCTCAGCCCGGGCAATTAGCGCCTCGATTGCTCCAGGCCGCACAGTAAGGAGTCTCCCACCGAAAGGAAGCAAGTTGAAATGGTATGCAAAGAAGCGTCTGATGTCGTCGTCGACTTCCTGGTCCGAGATATCCTTCAGATCGAAACGTTCCATTGAGGTTCCCAGGGCTGCAGTCTTGAGCCCGTCTGTTATGAATTCTTCTGGACGGGTCGTAATAATCATGCGTAAGGGAAATGCGATTTCATCGAGGCGTCGGAGCAGAGGGAGCAGAGATATGATATCCTCTCGTATGCATTCATCGAGAGCGTCCAAGATCAAAACAATTGGAGGATGGTGGGCGGGAATGTCTTTGAGAGGGCTGATAATGAGTTTCTCCATCTGCTCTCTAAGATGATGCCCCACGTGATCCTTTAAGAATTCCTTGGCTGCCTCCGCGATCCGACCCTTGAGACTGTCGTGCATGTCGGCAAGTTGATAGGCGATGGTAGGCAGAACCATCCTGGTTGTGCCCAAGTCACCTGCAGTGCTGCGGACGAAGCCGAACAATGCGCCGAGGAGCTTATGCTCGTGCAGCTGCCTCGCCAGAGCACGGGCGAGCGTCGATTTTCCCGTTCCTGCAGCGCCGCTGAGCACGAATATACGACTCGAGCCCTTGACATCTGTGTTGGACGCCCACGCGTGCAGCCTCTTCAGTAGATTTACACGTGTTCCTTCTACAAAGTCGCCGGAATCGCCGTTGCGCAGGCTTGCCTCGACGTGTGGGAGACGTTCCAACACTACGGGCGTTGGACAATGTCAATCTATGGTGAGCTATGCGAACGTGAATCTGACCTCTTTCGATCTCCTGCCGACTCTGGCTCTATGGAATATCACGTCAATCATTGTCCAGGAGAATGAAGAGTTGTACCACTCACTCGCTTCATCTTCCGAACCATTTCATGTATGTCTTCTACCAGGAGCCCTACGATTAGCTCCTGCTTCATCTATAAAATCAAACAAATAAAAAATTGCGTTATTTTTCGTTGGTATAATCGATGACTTACTCGGAGTCTGTCAGAGGTATCGGCAATACTCTTGTTCATGCCGTCTAGGATCGACTCGATCTCATCCTTATGTATGATCCTGCCGAAGAAATGGCGACCAGGGAGTTCCTTCCCCTTGCGCTTTATCTCCGTCAAGTCCCTCAAAATAATATTAGGATATAGGCTGCGTAGACAAGCAAGGATTACATACTTGACGAGCTGATCAATGCAGATGCCAAATTCGGTCGGTACCGGACGCGATGATGGCTCAACAGGTTCAAGCTTCTGCTTGACTTGCAATGTAGTCGACTGCACGAGATCGACCAGCCCACTGATGTTCTTCATCACTTCCAACCGAGCCTTGTCATTCCGTCTGACATCCTGGAGACACTGTAGGTGAACGCCGGTGATTGTATTGAACGAATGCGCGGACCTGGACTGTTTCTACGATGGACTGCAGGATGGGAATTGCAGTGCTTACGCCGGCAACAGGCGCAAAACTCGAGACGGTCGAAAGGACACCTAGTCCTTTGTCGATATATACGAGAGTGGTGTCGATGGCCTTATCAATTTGCTCCTCCGATGGCTTCGAAATCTTGTATTTGTCAAGGAAGTGCGGCATATCGGTTCACCTATGCACATCAATCGTCAAGCAACCCGCGGTATAGGGCGAAACAGTAGCAACGTACTTACTATTGGCAAGTATTTCTGACAGTTTACTGACCTGGACCACAACGGTTCCAGTCGATAAGCGGTCAAGTCTGCGCAAGCGCGATAGACGGGGCATCACATGCATTGACGACATGAATGGGACACGCACACTCTATTAACGTGTCGTAAGCGCGTGGGCACTAACATCTATCGCTTTTGGCGCTTCAAGTCACCGGGCGGCACCAGTGTGGTACAAGCCTGGCGATGCCACCTCAGATATGTGGACTGACAGACGACATAGGGCTGCGCCGCATGGTGCGGAGACTCGCGCACCATGCATACGTGTAAAGAAAAGTAAGCGCAAAGCTAGCGAATTCCGTTGTATAATACATGTACATCAGGACTAAGACTCATAACCAACTAGCGCGTGAATCACAGAGCGGGGTGTAGGACATGGAAACGCGGGACAATGCGGCAAGCGGTAAAGCAGACTTCATAACACGAATAAGGTAGAGAGGACATACAGGTGCAGGAGGCACAGGCGCGCTTATGCGGCCGGTGTCGGAGAGACTGTTGCGGAGCTCGCAGCGAACGATGCTGGAACATTGACGGTGGACTCAGGGGCGGGTACAGCGGCTGCAGCTGGTGGGGGAGCAGCGGACGCAGGAGTACTCGTGGCACCAGTCGCAGGAGCCATATATGCACCAGCCGTGGCGGCACCAGCAGCGGGCGGGCGTAGTGGGGCATGAGGCCATGCATACGCATACGCACCGTACGGCGTTGTCTGCGGCGTCGCCTGTACCGGCCCCATCTGCTGCCCGTACCCAGTACCCGGCGCGCTTTTCGGGCCCGTATACGGTCGCTGCCACTGGAGTTCCTTCGCCCCGCTCGCCCCTCCTTGCTGCTGAGTGGGGAAGCGGTACGTCCCGTAGGGGCTGTACCCCGGATATACTGTGGGCTGGTACGGTGCGTATTGCGAGAGAGCATATGTGGGTGCCAAGGAGGAAGGTGCGGGAGTGGAGGAATTAGGTATGGAGGCCATGGGATTAGGGGAAGAGGTCGTGGCGGCGAGAATAGTGGAGGGGGAAGAGGGAAGGGAGGTGGGCGAGGGCGCAGAGTACTGTTGCCGGAAGGTTTGCGATGAATACTGATATGTCCACGCGCCGGGCGCGTACTGGTACGTCGCGGTGCGCCCCGGCGCCTGGTATGCATAGTACGGCGTCGTTCCCGTCGGTGCCGGTGTCGGAGTATGCGACTGCGGCTCCTGGACAGAGCTCGGGCCCGGCACGGGAGTGGCCGTCGGCGCGGGCGTGAGCGTCGGGGTCACCGCTGCGGGGGCGCCGAGCTGCGGGCGGACTTCATACGTCGCGGGTGTGCTGTTCAAAGGCGGGAACGACAGTCGAGACTGCGAGGATGCGGCGACCATGCCGAATTCTGATCCACACATATTCCGCAGTTGAGTCTCTGGCAATCTGCGTGTGTGGATGGGCACTTACGATTAGTCTCAACGGCAGCTTCCGAGGGCTTCTGCCCGACCGTGAGCCCTTCCGTGTTGCCAAAAACGACACTGCCCCACTTGAACTCGCGCTTGAGGCCGCGGTCCCAGATGACCTCAACCGACTTGGATTCCTCCAGCACCTGCACGAGCGTGACCTCGAACACTCCCGCGCTCACGCGCAGCTTGATGCGCTCGTTCGCCGGTAGCGCGAGCAGCTGCTGCCGGATCTTGTCCTGCTTCATTGTGCGCTTCGCCTCCGCAATCGCCTGACCGGCCGTTAGCATGAGCCCGTGTGCGGGTTCGGGTAAATTAAACAAAGAACGTACCGGGTTGTGCTGTGGGCATAGCACCTGCACCTCGTGCTTCCGGATAAGCTTCAGCACCCGCGGGCCCGCAGGATCTGGTGTCGAATCACTGCTCTGCGCTGGTGGCTGGGCCGTGCCGTCGACATCCATTGGTTGCTCCCCAGCGGCCGGGATCTCCCCCATCTCCTTGGGCGGAGTCGGCAAAGTTGCCGACGCCTGCGGATCCAGGAGGACGACCTCCTTTTCCACCTCCCGCACGACATTGTAGATGATCCCGCTCGCGGCGCCATCGCGCGCACACGAGACGTGGAACGCCTTCGGGCACTTGCCCTTCGTGCACTGAATCGGCGCGCCGTGTGCCTTGTGCCGGTTCTTGGTGCACGCGGCGCATTTCTGTGCAGTCCGTCAGCCACCAGCCATCAATGGCACACACAATCTCCTACGACGTACGAGGTTCCACCGATCTTTTACGATCCCATCCACTCCGAACACCACTCTCTCCTTCCTGCGCGTCCCATCCGGCCCCGGTTCGCCCACTTCAACCTCATCGACCCATGTCTCTGGCACTACAGTCGCGCACTGCTCGTGCGCCATCCACGCCGCCCCGCTAGCCCGCGGCTGCGTGTCCACGCGCCACATCGGCGGATCCTGTACGCGCAGTAGACTCTCCTCGCTCGGCGATACGCACAGGCAGCACGGGAACGTGTCCGGTTCCTTCGGCCGCGGCCCGAGTTTCAGCGTTACCTTTGTCAGCGTCTTCGCGGGCTTCGACGAGGACGACGAGGACGAAGCTCCAGCGGAGACGGCAGAGGCGGGCTTCTCCACCTTCAGCTTGAGTTTCTTAGGTTTGGGCGCGGAAGACTCGGGTCCCTCGGCCTTCCGCTTGCGAGGGGACTTTGATTTCTCGCGGTTTTCGGCGGCGGCGGTTGATGGGTCGTCCAGCTGCGTCGGTTGGCCAGTCTGGAGCTCGAGGCGCTCGGCTGCGCGGTCACGGAGCAGCTGGTCTACGTCGATCCGAACACTGTAGCACAGAAGTCAGGATTGTTGTTGGCAAACCTGGGGATACCGTACCTGAAATTGACACAACCGCACGCCTTGGCCTTCCTTCCCAGTTCAATCCAGCTCTCTAGTGCAAAGTTGACACTCTCTGCACAGTTCAGGCCAAGGTTGAACCCAGCATGATAGCCCCTGGGGAAGGTAATAACGAACTCGCCCTGGTGCTGCACTACTGTATTTGGGCGGCAGGATGACTGCGAGAGGAGAGTGGGAGAGGCCAAGAACGACTTGTGTCGGAGGAATTGTGAGCATTGCGAGACGTCCTTGGGGAAGTAACCTGTAAACAGCAATTAGCACTGAACATAGACAGCGAGTGAAAGAATATACCTCGCATTGTCTGCTCTAAGGCGCTTGCTCGAGCCTGAGGAATGGCATACCAATACTTCGGTGCGCCGAAATGGATGTAATTGATGCTGAAGAGATCCATATCCTCGACATGCCACGCGAAGGTCGCGCGCCACATGCCAAAATATAAATAGGGCGTGTTGACGCCAGGAAGTCCTTGGGATGACGAAGGAAGAAGACGGGTAAGCGCCGAGTATAGGCTGGCGACATTCCAGGACTTCGTCTCCTGCGTAAAGAGCGAGCCTGGTGATTCAGGGTCAGGTCAGGGCACCGGATGCGTGGAATCGAGAACACTCACCTGCCATATCTGCGCCATACCAGGCTGGGCGACCCAGCCCGCAATTCCGCCAATATCGTCTCTCCAGCTCCCTGCAGAACTCTGGAGTGTAGTCGAACGGAGTTGTGTTGGGTGGCAGCCAGTCCGAGTGAGGATCGAAGTTCTCGAGAAAGACCTTGTCCTTCGCAGCCCGCTCAGCAAGATTCGCCTCTCTTGCCTGGCGTGTCTGTGTACGACGACCCTTGGTCTTAGGCTTTTCCTCGCTGACTTCCTCTTCTGGCCGCGTCTCTGCGGACGAATCGGCTACAGCGACCGCTTCAGAAGCGCCGGGCTTGTGCTCGCCATCCACGAGCTCACCTTCAATTTCTGCCTCGCTATCAGGGGCTGGTGCGGGAGTGGGGGCAGCGATGCTGCTCGGGGGCGATGCGAGAGACCTACTTCCTCTGTCGTGGTCATGCGATGCGCTGGGCTCCTCTTCCTCCTCCTTGACTTGGACGCCCTCCCCGGCCTGATCTGGCTCGGCAGTCTCCGACTCTCTCTTCCTGCGAGTCCTCCTTGTCCGCGCCTTCGCCGTCCCATTCGTCGCGCGCGCATGTAGCCCAATGTCGTCCACACCAGGAGCGCGGAGGTCCTCCTGCGCACATAGCTCTGCCCACTCGCGCATACTCATGATGCGGCGCTTCTCGACGTTCTCCTGTCGGAAGAGCCCCCCGCGCCCGAGCATGTGCTGCTCGATGGGACTCTTCAACTTCACGCCCCCGAGCTGATCGAGCGGGGACGGCAGCTTATCAGTCCTGCAAACGACCAATCACCTCAGTTCGAGCCGCTACGATAAGGGGCACACAACTGACCACTCCTTTGGAGGGATAACCTTGACAATGCCGCTTCTCATTCCCCAGCACTCAACCCTCGACATGTATGCCTCAAAGTCCTGAAATTCTTCCATCGTCGGCTTGAACACGGGAATGCCGCGCTGCGCAAGCGGGTCATCTGCCGGGTCGAGCCAAGTCTTGCCGTCGGAGCGCGGAGACGGAGGTAGCTGTTGGTTCTCCGACCCATAGAAATGATCTGGCTGGAGGGGTAATTCGGGTGAGGGCGATCTGGAGGGCGTAAGAGAGGGCGGGCTGCTTGCTGATGTCGACATGGTATTGGCAGTGGCCACCGGGATAGTGTAAGTTGCAGAGCCAGGCTAAGACGTCGACCGAGTGATTTCTGTTGACAATCAAATCATGTGCCCTCAAAAGAGCCGTCTGCAACGTCTCCGAGAGCGAGCTGGCTGCAGGGAAAGTCACTGTGGGTTGTCGACCACGCCTAGCTTTCCGTCGAGGTCTCGTCTGGTCGCAACTCCCAAATCGGGGCTTGCCTGCCCTGAACACGCGGTAATCTGTCGATAAGCCCCCTTATCTGCCAAAATATTCTCTCAGCGTAGCTCGACAAGCTACTCCGCAAGAAATTCACCCAGGAATCTGTCATCGCACAGTCTGATTTTATGGTCGCGTTTTTACTTTTTCACAACCAATGACGACTGCTAGTACTTGTTATTTAGAAATCATCATTTGATCGTGAGCCCGAAAATTCAATATTACCTAGCACCACGGCCGGACGGATTATATGAAATGTCACCCATTGAGCATACGTTACCCGAACTTCGCGCATTTGGATCTAAAAGTAACCTTAATATGGAAATAGACAGCGTCGATTAAGCCAGGTATTTCCTAGATCCGGAATGGCCTTGTCACAACGACTATATCCTGCACTTCCACAAGCCTACTTCAGGGTAGGGTAGTAGTCATTGCTCGCTGGGACTGTCTTGCGGAAGATTATTGACAAGGATGTGCCCTTTGTGCAGGAGTAGATAATGAAACATTTTGTCAAAATGGCTGCCCAATTTGGAACTTCAGCCACAGTATACTTGACGGGGAAGGGCGAGCAGGCCGTCCTATTCTCGACCATCCCTCCATCTCCACGCGAGCACGACCAGGGCGGTCTGCTCGTCTCTTGGCTGCCAGTCATGGCCTTCATACGGCGGCGGACCTTTTTCCGCGTCCTCTCCCTCCTCGCGGTCTCGCTTCTCATCAAGCTACTTGTCGCGCACCCCTCACCGGCATCATCTGTCTCCTCTTTCTATGCAGCCGACTCTCAAGAAATTCAGAAGCAAGGCGTGCTTGATCTTGTAACTCGCTCCGACAAACCCCTAGATGCCCGTAAACACAAATTCTTGCAAGCACGCATGGGGCGAGACGAGAGGCCGGACCTGTTAGCGGACATGATCCGGGATGGACTAATGGATTATTGGGAGAGATACCAAAAGCCATAGTGAGCATAGCATTCCATGTTAACTTCCAGCTGCCTCTGACGCTCTACAGCATCGTCGGACATGATACTGCTCATATGGACGAGCAGTCTGTCTTCTCCGCGATTGAACAGCTCTTGACCCTGAATGGCTGGGTCGCTGCGTTATGTCCAACGCTCAGCCGTCCATTCGGTCAGAACAAGTACGAGGATGCATACGAGGACCTCGCAAAGCAAGAACACCTGTACTACATTGGCATGGTCATCCATTCCGCCGACCACTTCCTCGTCGACCAGCTGGCCGTCATCGTGCAGCTGGCAAAGCGCCTAGGGCCATCTAACCTCTTCGTGTCCATGCTCGACTACGACTCTTCTGACTCGACCGCAACACTGACTGATTTGTGCGAGGCTGTCTTGACGCTGCTGGGCGTGCCGTTCCGCATCCGTCGCGTGCCCGGAATGACCGAAGACCCCTTAGCAGCCTATTACCCACTCGAGGAGGCACATACCCGCAATCTAGCATTGGAGCCACTGCATGAGCTGTACGAGCGACGAAACATCAAGTTCCATAGAGTGATCTGGCTAAAAGGCTTCACGTGTCCGAATGACATTCTGGAGACCATCAAGATCAGTGTCGCCAACGAGGCGGCAATGGTGTGCGGCATGGACTGGGCAGAGCACAATGGTTTCTTCATCTTCTCCGACCGGTACGCGCACCTCCCTTATATCCAGCTACTCCAACTAATTCCCCCGCAGATGGCGAACACGCGATATCAACGGCGACCAATTTCGGCAATCAAAGTCGTCCTCCATTTCCACCTCGCCGCTAACCTCTGTGCCCCCTCGCGACGCCGTCGGCGCGCAGCGCTATACACAGCATTTGCCCTTCCAGGTGTTCTGTTGCGAGTCCGGCACGCACGTCATCGACCCCGAACAGTCGTACTACGCCGGCATCATCTACCGTGCTGGGACAGACTTCCACAACGCGAGTACGCCCGCGGACCCGCCGCACCGCGAACCCGAAGCGAAGTGCCTGGACAGCGCGCAGGCGTGGTTCTGCAGGGACCTCTGGGTTGCCAAGGCGCGTGAGGGCCTCCGCGCGGTCGCGTCCGAGGCCGAGGTGCAGCAATCCGCCCGAGCGAAACGCGCCGACACAGACGAGGTCGTGGCCCCCGGTGATATTGAAGATGAAGAGCCGCTCGCGCCGCGCCAGGCGCAGGCCGCGCAGGCGGAGGACCTCGACGCGAACGCAGGCTCGGACTACGATGCGACGGACCTGCCGCTCGCAGATCCACCACCCGCGGACGTGGAGGAGCCCGACCGGCTCACGATCCCGAACGCGGAGTTTTCGTCTGCGCGCATCCTCGTGAACCCGCGCTGCGTGACAACGTACGCGGGCGTATCGCACACCCAGCTCGCACTCGATTTGTTCGGCCCGCCGGACAGCGATGAGCGCGAGGGCCTGGTAAAGGGCAAGGACGCCCTTGAGCAGTGGCAGGGCGCACCGGATACGTTTGTGTGCCAGGAGCAGCAGTAAGTCGTATTTCTGGGATGCGACACTGGGCGGATGCTGATTTTTTGTGACCCTAGACATACTGGTGGACGGCGCGCTGCGAAGACTCAAAGACGGTTGTCCTTCTCTGTCCATAGGGAGCTAGAAGAAGTGTTGGCGTCGTCGTCGTGAGGTGCTCCACGTACCCGTACGTTATGTTCCCATAATTGGTTTCTTCTGGGACAATGGATGGGTCATAGCCATAGCATGTATGATTTAGCTGAACTCTCTAGCTTCCCTGCTCACGAACTGACGCAATATGTTGGGACAATGCACCTGAATCGATTCCTGGGTCAAAGCTCAGCTAGGATGTCATGCGCATGCGCCGGTCGGCCTCTGGACTCGACTATGAAGCAAGTAAACGTTTCATCATCTCAAACAAAAAGGGCAAAAGCCCAGTTCATCATATTTGTCGGAAAGCCGTCCCCCGGAGTTACGTTGGGCGTGCCTAGATTATGAACTTGCCCGCCTCACTCGACAGTGTTCATCGTTCTATAACCTCTGATAAAAACTCGGCAAACTCTCGGGACAGACGTCACATCAGCGACCTTCTCGACCATCTCGGTGACTGGCCAAGATCTGTGAGAGAACAGACTGTCGGTAGGCCTTTCAGAGCTGTTATCTGGTAAATCTCGTGTGCGAACAGGGTATTGCTTCATCTGCTTACTGGTAGTACGATGAGCGAGTGACGTACGCACTTAGCTGGTCAAATTTTGAGTGTGCGCTGCAATTTGCTGTTGATGGCCAGCCTATTTGTCTGTCGAAGGCACAGGTCATCGCCAGGCTACAGCTGGTATATGTCAACTGCAGCCGGCCCCTGAAAATGGCGACAGTTAGCGCTCTCGACGCGCCGATTGAGCGAGCGTGTCTCATTCATCTTGTCAATGCATGTGATGTTCTGCCAATTGTGTTAGCACAGATTTAGCCGTCGCCTCATCGATCGACATCATCGTGGTCCACATCTGCAACCGTCAGGGATCCTTGCGGATAGTACGTAGCTGTTATGTCGTTCGATATTTTGATCTATTGACGACTAGCTGTCATAGGTAGAGCACTATGCACTTCCTTGATAAATACAAGAATTCAAAGCCATCGGAGGAGCAGATCGATAAGGCCATCGACACCACCCTCGTATATATCGACAAAGGATTAGGTGTCCTGTCAACTATCTCTAGTTTTGCGCCTGTTGCTGGCGTAAGCACTGCAATTCCCATCCTGCAGTCCATTGTAGAAACAATTCAGGTCCGCGCATCCATTACGAATCAATTGACGGTGCTCACCTCCAGCATATGTAGGATGTCAGACGGAACGATAAAGCCCGATTGGAAGTGATGAGGAACATCAGTGGGCTGGTCGATCTTGTGCAGTCGACTACGTTGCAAATCAAGCAGAAGCTCGAACCTGTTGAGCCCTCATCGCGTCCTGTCCCGACCGAGTTTGACGGTTGTATTGATCAGCTCGTAAGGTAGGACGTCACTCCTCTTATATAGTGAATTTCCTGTTTTGAAACGGGTTTCAGGGACTTGAAGCAACTTAAGCGCAAGGGGAAGGAGCTCCCCAACCGCCGTTTCTTCAGCAAGCTCATACACAACGATGATATTGAATCGGTTCTGAGCGATATGAACAAAGGAATTGCTGATGCCTCTGAGAGATTCAGGGTAAGCGATTAATATTTTCGACGGAAAGTAGTGCGATCTTACGTTCCTTTACCGTTGCAGATGAAGCAAGAGCTCATTGTAGGATTGTTGGTCGAAAATACACACCAGATGGTCAGAAAGATGGAGAGGGTGAGTAACAAATGTTTTCTTACCTCCATATGTAACGACTGACGATCACCTCATAGAGTCAGAGCAAAGAGGAGATCGAAAGAGGTCAGGAATACACTCGCACGATTCATCACAGTCTGACATCGATCGTAGTATTGGAGCGGCTCCCACATGCTGATGCAAGCTTTCGTGCTGCCGATCGCGGCGACTATCTTGAGGGTACACGCATTGGATTACTTAACAAGTTGCGTGCCTGGGCATCTAATACTGATGCAAGAAGATCGAGTCGTATATTCGTGCTCAGCGGTGCCGCAGGTATGGGTAAGTCAACGCTGGCTCGTGCTTTGGCGAGGCAGCTGCATGAACACCGACATCTTGGCGCATCATTCTTCTTCGTCCGCAGCACTGCGGGCGACCTGGGCACGACCAGGGTGGTCTTGCCCACCATTGCCTATCAGCTCGCAAATATGCATGACGGTCTGAGGGTGCCCATAGCAGAAGCCGCTAGAGACTTTCTGAAAGACTACGCCAAGCATCATCTTCCAGACCAGATGGACAAGCTTATCATCAATCCGCTGAAAACCATCCCAGCCGATCATCCACCTGTTGTCTTAATACTAGACGCGATCGATGAATGCTTGCGGGACGATATCATATCACTCTTACCCTTACTCCGACGCCTCGATGAGGTTTCATTTCCTCTGCGCGTGATCATCACAACTAGACCGGAGGATTTCATTCTGGATGGTCTCAAGACCTCGGACATGGGTACATCAATCGAGCACTTTGATCTTAAAGAGATCTCTGTGGCCGAAGTTGATGGCGACATCAAGCAATTCTTTCTACACCAATTCAGCTCACTTCGATACGGTGGCAGACTTCTCGGCGCACGTCCTGGAGCTGCTGAAACTTTGACTCTCCGAGCCGAACAGTTGTTCATCTATGCGAGGACTGCAATGCAGGCATTGCAAAATGTCAGGACTTTCGAAGTTGCACTTCGACGTCTTGATTCGATCCTAGAAGGGAAGACTCATGTCCTCGGGTTATCTACATTGGATTCTCTGTATCTCACCGTCTTGGAGAATGCCTATACCCAATCGGATATGGAAGAAGTCAGTGTCAGTCATCGAGTTCAAGCGGTCTTGGCGAGCATCGTGGTACTTCAAGACCGCGTTTCATTGGATGTGCTCACACATCTATTGGATCTCTCCGCAGAGGATGCTTTTGAGACACTTCGGGAGCTACAATCCGTCATATTCTTCGACGAGTTGGACTTGCATGCGGGGAAAATCCGACCACTTCATTTGACATTCCGCGAATTTCTTTCTGACAAGGCACGCTGCAAAAATAACGACTTCTACATCGATACGCATTTCTATCATGGACGCCTTGCCGTAACATGTCTCGAACTCATCAATAGCGCCATGCACACGAACATGTGTAACCTCTCACATCCCACTGTATTCAAAGATGATCTACCAGATCTCCAGTCACTTATACATGACAACATCGCGCCGCATGTGCAGTACGCATGCAAGTATTGGGCCATCCATCTATCAAACGCTAATGTCACCGAACGGCTATCCGGAGCATTGCGTGTATTCTGCGAGAACAAGCTCTTAGTTTGGCTGGAAGCAATGAGCTTGATGAGCGGTCTTGACACCGCAGTGCAAGCGTTTACATCATCCAGAACATGGTGTCAGGCACGTCGTCTCTCTCAGTTGCGCTGAAGCAAATCATTAAGTATTTCCAACTCTTAATGCAGGGGCACCCATTGAATGAAACATTGCAAGAATCCTCGAATCTTCTCTTCGATGGTTACCGCCTGCTTTTGGAGTTCTTTGAGCCGATCAATCAAAATCCGGAGCAGATCTACGTGTCTGCATTACCGCTGGCCCCAATGTGCCGATTGGTCGAACGTTACGCGTGCGGACAGCGACAATCTGGTACACACTGCTTGAAACTATTCAATACTCGTCGACCTCAGTGGGATGCCTGCCTTCGTGTTCTGGAAGGCCATCATGGCGACGTCAGGCAGGTTAAGTTCTCGCACGATGGTCAGTACATCGTCTCTGTTGACTCCAGCGACACCATGTATGTCTGGGACGTGTCCACCGGTCTCCTATGGAAGACGTTTCATATACCACGCGTTAGCTCCATTGATTGCCACCCTCACTCTCTCTATGTCGTATCCTATAGCTATGATGGTGTATTACGAGAGTGGGATCTCTTGTCGACTTCGCCACTACTGAGGTTGGCTCCATCTCCGGTCGAGTTGCAGGCATTCGACTGGGGGTCTGTCTCGTACTCCACGGAAAGCAAGATCATGGTCACTTTAGATCAACAGCGATCCGGATCATCTACGTGGACCGTGTATACATGGGAGACCTCGGGAGAGACGCGAATCCTGACTACTTCGGATGTTGTACCAGCTACAATACCTTTGCTTGGTCCACCTGAGGAGCGAAACATAGCATCCTCTCATACATACACAATACAAGCTAAGTTGCTCAAGCGACTACCATGCGGATGGGCACCTGGTGTTGTGGTCTCTTTCGATATGTCACGCTTTTTCAACAGCTCCGGCGATATGGCAGGTGTATACGAGCTTCGAGCGGACATCAACGAACTCGCCCCAGTGACAATCTACGTCCATCAGTCATCACACGATGCAGCATTTTCGCCTGATGGTAATCTAGTTGCTTCCCGCACACTAGATCAAGGAATCATTCTCTTCTGGGACGCATGCTCAGGCAAATCTGTGACGCAATATCTTGGACACACGAACCTTATACTATCCCTCTGTTTCTCGCCTAACAATGACTTACTTGCGTCCGGGAGCTCAGACGGTACACTTCGGATTTGGGACACGGCCATACGGAACTCGGATGCGTCTGATCCATCGGTGGCTCGGGGACATACACGACCAGTTGACTTTCTTCGGATCTCACCGGATGGGAGATATGCAGCAAGTTTGTCCTCATATGAAGTCCAAGTGGTAGTATGGAACATGGCGGACGGGATGATTATGCACACTCTACCGGTCGAAGACTCAGACAAATACAGCTTCTTCAGAACAGTGGCATTCAATACCGACAGCTCCCTCCTCCTTTGTGCCGGAGCGGGTCCACACTGCGCTCGTATATGGAACCTCGAGAGCGGAAACGTGGAAGCAACATTTGTATACGCGGAAGATGAAGAGAAGGGACCCTCGCTGCATCTTGCTGAGTTCTCCTCTTCTGGCGCATACATTGCTGTTGGAAGAATCTACTATCCATACTCCGAGCACGAAGATGGCAAGCTCCACCGTATAGATATATGGGACGTTGCGGAAGCTACCGTGATCTCAACGCACCAAATATCAAGGTCCGAGGAGCTCCACCGACCACTATCACTCACATTCTCGCGGGATGGCAGATACATCTCCCTGAAATCGCTCAAGGACAATGTATCCTGCCGCTTGGACATACATAACGGAGAGGAGTATTGGGAGGCAGTTTCCCCGGAGCCTTCGCAGGGTCTGTTCAAATTGGAGGATGGCTGGATTACTCTGGCCGAATCTTCAAGGAAGCTGTTCTGGATACAGAGCGATCGGAGGGCATACTACGGAGGAGAGGAGTGGGGAAACTTGATGCCAGCATTCACGTCCCTGGGAAGCCTGGTAGCTTTAGGATCGGGCATTGGAGAAGTTACCTTGCTAGATCTGTCTGGCCTACTCGCGCCCCAGCAGAGTTCGTAAGTATGGTCCCTGTAGTAGGTGCATGAGTGCATGTAGTCTGGATGTTCGGTCCGTAATCGTCCATATCCGGACTGATGACGGGGCCATGGATAATCTTGCGTCTAAGCGTTTCCAGTCTTCGTGTGTGTTGTTTCCTTTTTGCATAAATCGCTGAATAGCTCTGAAGAACTTTCATTGATACCATTTGTCATAGTTCAAACGCTCATGAGCTCAGTGCTCGCCAGTCTTTGACCTGAAGCGTAGATGATATGTAGCGCCCATCACACGTGACCGCGTCAAGTGCAATATTCTCCAAGTTTTCGAGTCAAACGTCTTGCTCGACGACCGGCTCGAGTCAGAGCTCGCTCAAGAAATTCATAACCCCCTGACCACCATATCCTTCCCTCCTTTCTCCCCCTTCCTCTCTTCCGAACCGAAATCAAAATGCGGCCCGTCCCGCACCTAATGTCCCTCGCGGACCTCACCGCGGCGCAGATTCACTGGATCATCATCCACGCACACTACCTAAAGCAGACGTCGCTCCCATGGCTCGCGCCGCAGGCCGCGGCACCCGGGACGAGCGCGGCGTTGTACAAGAAGCCGCCACCGCTCCGCATGCCGTCGCAGTCGCTCTTCAACAAGTCGATTGCCCTGCTGTTCTCGAAGCGCAGTACGCGCACACGCGTCGCGGCCGAGACCGCAACGGTACTTCTGGGCGGCCGCGCGCTGTTTCTCGGGAGGGAGGATATACAGCTCGGCGTGAACGAGAGCTTGCGCGACTCGGCGAGGGTTATCGGAGGTATGTGCGAGGGCATCTTTGCGCGGGTGGGCGCGCATGAGGAGATTGAGGTGCGTCTATTCGCGGCTTTTGTATGCACGCAATGCGGTGCTGATCGCATTCGGACTCGCTACAGGAGCTCGCACAGCACTCCCCCGTCCCGGTTCTTAACGCCCTCTCGTCACTCTGGCACCCGACTCAGGTCCTCGCGGACCTCCTCACGCTGCACGAGCATGCCCAGCTCTTCAGCGCAACCCCCAACGAGTCCGGCTTCGCCCCGTCCGCGCCCACGCCCACGCAGCACGTCCGCGGCAAGGGCAAGCTCCCGCGGCTCCCTCCCCTCCGCCCGCTCACGGTCGCGTATGTCGGCGACTCTGCGAACGTTCTGCATGATATGCTCGTCACGTACCCCCGCCTCGGACACACGATCCGCGTCGCGAGCCCCGAAAACGAGAAGTACCGTGCACCGAAGCCTGTCTGGGATCGGCTCGTGCAGCTGGGTATTGAGAAGGATATCTTCTGGACGGCAGATCCTCGGGAGGCGGTACATGGTGCGGATTTGGTCGTCACGGACACTTGGTCAGTTGTTATGTATGCCGGAACTCGGGGCGGCTCATTGATGCTGATGCTCAACCTTGACTTGTTTGCTGTAGGATCTCGATGGGCCAGGAGGCAGAGAAGGAGCAGCGCCTAAAGGACTTCCAGGGTTACCAAGTCACGGAACAACTCTGCCGGGAAGGCGGCGCGAAGCCCGACTGGAAGTTCATGCACTGCCTGCCCCGGAAAGAACACGAAGTCGACGACGAGGTACGTTTCGGAGTTCGGGAGGGCCAGAAGCTCATACTGCCTCTGGCGAAGGGCGAAGCAGAGGCTGAGATTTTTTACTAGGTGTTCTACGGCCCCCGCTCGCTTGTGTTCCCCGAGGCAGATAACCGCAAGTGGACAATTATGGCTCTGTTCGAGTGCGTGTTATCCCGTGCCTAAATTTGCGACTGTATGCGCTTATATGCTGACAATTTGTGCTGCAGTCTGCTCTTCGGCAAATGGGACCTCCTGGAACAGAAGAAGGATATCCTTCCAGACGGCGCAACTATCCCGAAGGCTTCGTCTTAGGTAAAACGAAACCTTCGTACACTGCATGGGGAAGGCGGCTGGATCTACGGAGACGTGTCACTGCCGCTTATTTGATTGCAGCTTAACATTTAGGGTGACTGCAGATTCCTTAGTATCGCACCATCACGAAGCATACATTGACTTGATGCTTCTCCGTTCGTTGGGAATGCGCCGCGTTTACTGCGGTACTACTTTCCGATGCACGTTCGATAGGGTACACGTGTAACGGAACTAACATCTAGTGCTAATCGCGTAGAAATACCTCCCAACTCATTTTGTGGGGCTTCCATCATTCATGCTCGGAGCCTGAACGACAGGTGGCTTTACACCCTTAGCGCAGCGGGGCCCCCGTCTTGCTTCGCCCCCATCCGCGAGCCATTGGGAGAAATTGCCCCACAGGGGAGACGTCGCGGCACAACCGTTTCGCCAAGGTAAGCAGAGAGATCAGATTGGACCGCATCGCGCGTGCAGCTCGGAGGAGAACGATGGTTCCTCATACATTTTGCGGCGGATTTTCGCGTCTAGAACCTTCCGGGGGATTGGTCTGCGAGACTTTTGAGAGGATCAGCGAGTACAACTGGGATGATAAGCACCGAGAGAACATATACTGGAGGTAGACAACGATGATCAAGGCACTGCTGACGATGACCGGCATTAGGAAAGCGGGGAAATCAAGCTTAGCTAATGAAATTGATTAAAGCGAAAGCGGGGAGACTCATGTGATCTGGGGAAGACGCGTGAAGTGACGTCACGGCAAGCGACGCGATCCGGACCTCGCGAACCTTGCCAGCGAATTTCAACCAAAGTCTAGTCCCCTTACAATTCGCCTAAGAACTCTTCAAACCCGCCTTTATCCACCTTTCGCGAAAATTGTATTGCTCTTTCATTTCGCGTGTAAGCACGTCTGTGCTTCGTTGAAGACTTAGAGCCAGTGGAACTGCCTTGATTGTCATCGTCGCCAGCTCCAGCTCCTCATCCTCGTTCCCATCCCCACTCATAACATCCACCCCGCCCTCCCTCTTCTTCACTTTCAACCCAACCCGCCGCTTACCATGTCCGAGGTCAAACGCGACGTCCGCAACGCCATCCTCTTCGAGTGCGCATGGGAGGTCGCGAACAAGGTCGGCGGTATCTACACCGTCATCAAGACCAAGGTCCCCGTCACTGTCTCAGAATATGGCGACAGATACTGCCTCATCGGGCCCCTCAGCTACAAGACCGCCCCGATGGAGGTCGAGGCTTGCGAGCCCACAGATCCCCACCTCGCCGCGACACTCGACGCTATGCGCGCCGCTGGAGTCAAGTCCCTCTACGGCCGCTGGCTTATCGAGGGTGCGCCCCACGTCCTCCTCTTCGACACCGGCAGCCAATACTCGCGGCTCGACGAGTGGAAGGGCGACCTGTGGAACCTCGCGGGCATCCCTACCCCCCCACAGGACCACGAAACGAACGAGACGGTCATCTTCGGCTACATCGTTGCATGGTTCCTCGGCGATGTTCGTCCCTTTACTCGTCTTTGCTGCGTCCTCGCCCTCGCTGATTAGATCGCGTGTTTGATTGCAGTACGTCGCGCGGCAGCTCGATACGGCCGTCGTCGCGCATTTCCATGAATGGCAAGCGGGGCTTGCCATCCCGCTCTGCCGCAAGCGCCATATTGACATCACCACCGTCTTCACCACCCACGCGACTCTACTCGGGCGCTACCTCTGCGCAGGCAGCGTCGACTTCTACAACAATCTGCAATACTTTGACGTCGATCACGAGGCGGGCAAGCGTGGGATCTACCACCGCTACTGCATCGAGCGCTCGGCGGCGCACTGTGCGGATGTGTTCACGACCGTGTCGCATATCACTGCATACGAATCTGAGCACCTTCTCAAACGCAAACCAGATGGCGTACTACCGAATGGGCTGAACGTCATCAAGTTCCAGGCAATGCATGAATTCCAAAATCTCCACTCAACTGCTAAGGCAAAGATTAACGAATTTATCCGCGGACATTTCTATGGTCACTATGACTTTGATCTCGACAATACGCTTTATGTGCGTCTTTTTCCTATTATATGCGCATACTCTGACCGCAGACCTTAGATGTTTACTGCCGGAAGATACGAGTATCGCAACAAGGGGGTGGACATGTTCATTGAGTCTCTTGCGCGTGCGTATGCCAACCATCTTGACTGGTAGGAGATCCTCACCCACACGATCCTCTGTAGGCCTCAACTTCCGCCTGCAGAAATCCGGTTCCAAAACCACTGTCGTCGCATTCATCATCATGCCCGCGGCAACACAATCGTACACGATCGACGCACTGAAGGGTCAGGCGGTCACGAAACAACTACGCGATACCGTGACTGAGATCCAGAACCGGATCGGCGCACGGCTCTTTGAGCATGCGATTCGCTCAAACGGGTTCGTTAGATCCTGGACATCGTGCGCACTAGATTGCTGATAGACGTGTGCACAGCGAGCACGGCACGCTCCCGACACCCGATGACCTTCTGTCGGATGAAGATAAGGTGCTCTTGAAGCGGCGCATCTTCGCGCTGAAGCGCAACGCACTCCCGCCAGTAACGACACATAACATGGTTGATGACGCGAACGACCCGATCTTGAACCAGATCCGGCGTGTCCAGTTATTCAACTCTTCTTCTGACCGCGTGAAGATCGTTTTCCACCCCGACTTCCTCAACTCCAACAACCCGATTCTTGGCCTCGATTACGAGGAGTTCGTGCGAGGCTGCCACTTGGGTGTCTTCCCGAGTTACTATGAGCCGTGGGGCTACACACCTGCGGAGTGCACAGTCGTACGTCAATGTCCCTATATGCGCCCACTCCTCGAGCCTCGCTAACGACAATGCTTCACCCGCAACAGATGGGTATCCCCTCGATCACGACGAACTTGTCCGGCTTCGGCTGCTTCATGCAGGACCTGATCGAACGCCCGCAGGACGAGGGCTGCTACATCATCGACCGGCGCGCTCAGTCCGTCGAGGATTCCGTCAGCCAGCTTACCGACTACATGTTCTCGTTCGTGTCCAAGACACGCCGCCAGCGGATCAACCAGCGCAACCGCGTCGAGCGCCTGTCGCCCTTGCTAGACTGGAAGAACCTGGGCATTGAGTACTCGAAGGCACGGCAACTCGCGCTGCGGCGCGCGTACCCCGACGCGTTCTACGGCGCGGAGGGCGAGGAGGAGGAGCTTGACTTTGGGATGGAGAGGATGATGCCGAACTCGGTCCCTGCGAGCCCGCGCTTCAGGATGTCGGGCATTGCGACGCCCGGGGATATCGGAACGCTCACGGAAGAGGTGCGTGTTGTTTCGGTTCTGGGGAGTCGCGAGTGGTACTGACCTTAGTGGATAGATGCAGGCGCTTGGAACGAGCGACTACCGCGGGTACCAGTGGCCGGGTAACCAGGAGGACGAGGACGAGGGGTACCCTTTGTGAGCCTGCTTTTCCTCCTGGTGCGGGAGCAATGCTGACTCGATGTGCTCCAGCCCGCTCGTGATGAAGGTGCGCTCGCGCGCGAGCTCGGTCATCTCCGGCGCAAGCACGCCCGGCGGCGGGCGCATGAACAGCCTCAGCGAGGGCGACCTCCGCAAGGCGGATGCGGCGCTCAGCCATGTGAACGAGACGCAGGTGAATGGCGTGAATGGCATCAACGGCAGGCATTGAGGTGTTGAGTCGGGGGAAAGTACTGAGCAGGGCGCGTAGCTGTCTGCGGCGGCCGTGGAGTTCGGATGGTGATCACGTATGTCTAAAATTGCGCGAACTGTTTTAGGTTGTTCTTGTAATATAGTTCTGTGATTATGGAATACTGGAGGAGGAGGAGGGTTCATTATTCATCGGCCTGCCGCGTGCTACCATACAATCCCAGACGTATGTAGTACATGCAGTCCTGACACGACCACATCAGGAAAGTGTTGAATCTCCATAGAGAGACGATGTTTTCGCATCTTCCATATATAGGCGCCTAGATATTCAATCTCCATCTGGAGCTGATGAGATCGTCGTGGCTCCATGCAGATGCACCGTCTCCACCAGCGAGCAGATAGGTGCGCCCGCTCTGCCTAGATCTCAGATACTTTGGGGCGCACCAGATGTAGACCGAGACTCGACTAGAAGATTGTGCATCTATATTGCACTACATAGTGAGCATGTATCTCTCAGGTGCCGAGTGGAAAGCATGATCTCCGCAATCAAAGTCCGAACAGTTCTATCAGAACTCGGGAGGGAACACTGCAGACCGGATGTATATTGTACATGGACCGGCTCTCATTGAAAACTATGCTACGCAAATACATACATATGATGATCCGAGAACTCATTCAGGTAGAACAGGTTACAGGGTACACTTCTCCAGAACATTTTCCGATGTCCAGGAGCGGTCAACTTCGCGACCGAAAATAGGGATTAGATGACAGCTACGGAAAATGAGGTGGAGGGGGATAACCATGGCCCGACGAGTCATATTGTGGAAGGCCCGTGAGACCTTGTATAGACCACTGTTACGCTCGGCCTGAGTGAACGGAGTGAACAACTCTATATGGGCAAGATGGGCGTCGTGCGCTGTGGGATCTGCCCGTAGTTTCTGCAGCGCTGGTGGAAGGGCAAATATGACGCGTACTTGAGCTATCCGATAGCCTATGCTTCATCAGTACCTAGTCTGAAGTACGAGACAGAGATTGAGCGCACCTGTCACACCAATATTTTCCGCAATGGTTGCGTCCTCCACAAAGAAGACTGTGCTGTACATGGACTGGCGGGCAGTCGAAGGCGGGCGTGCTCATCAGCAAAATCTCGTGTTTGCTTTTACCGCTTTTGTGTCTTTTCTTGTCGATAAGCGCCCCCAAAGCGGTGAAATCGGGAAAATCCCAGTCCCAGAGGACTGGGATTTCGTCGCTTTTCCTGATTTGATAGTCCAAAGCAGGAAAAGCAGCGCCAAAGTAGATGTAAGATTTTCCTGATGCATGCACTGTGTCGGCAAATTCATCACCTTTGAGTCCACGAAGTGATGGAAGAACACGCTTGAACTGTTAATAGATGGGAAATTGCGATTGAATGATTGTATCAATGGACGGGAGGGAACTGCAGTCCGGTGTGTCACGTGCAAGGAAGCCACCAAGCGCAGCTCCGAAATTGAGTGCGCCGTAAACAGACACAATCGATGTCCCGGTCAGATGTCCACCACCTGGGTACCGAGCAATGGTGTATGGCGGAAACAGTGAGTCCTATGACCGAAAACATGCGTTATCAAAGCGGATTTGATACGAAATGTGGAGAGCGTACCTGTGATTCTACTGACTGCATGTTCCGGTCATGTAACATGTTGTCCTCTCGCTCACTTATGTCAACTCCCACCTCGGGTGGGTGCTGAGCGACCGTAGGACCGATGTCTAGTACGCTGAAATGGTGAATGTGAGTGGACACTGAGTCGCCGCTGACGAAAATAATTATCTCATTACTTGGTGTTTATATTGCTAGGTCCCAGAGCAGGCTCAACATGCTCTGGAACCAGTGCGCTACCACTACCTCTTACTACCGCCGGTTTGCTGCTAGATGGTGCGTGCAAGAGTGAGACCCAGGTGAGGTAGCGTCGCATCCAGCTAATCTTGTCCCAGCAAGTGAGCCATATCACCATTTGCTTCTCGTACTCTCAACGGTTGCTTGCGCGGTATGGCAACTTTGCAAAGTCAATATGCAGACATTTTGATGTTTCAGTACTTGTCTCATCACAAGAACCAAAGTCGACTATTGAAGCGGTGTAGTGCTGCATCCAATGGAGTTTGGGAATGTTGAAATGATTGTGTACTCCGGTGTCAACGAAGACCTGTTTGGTGTCATGGAATGTGCTGAGAGCATCTTGCATTTGCCGGAGTGTTGAGAGACAGGAAGTGAGCGAGATAAATGAAGTCAAGAAGCGCACATGTAGCAATGATGACGCGTTTGTCATCATGCATTCCCATGACTAGTCCGACATACACCTTTTCCATCTGCCGATATTCATTACCAGTCCACTGTGAGATTGTGGAGATGCCCTTCTTGAAGATGTGAAGATTAGCATAGGGTGGAACTTGCATGAACTGTGCATCCAGCTCATTCTCCTGACCTCATGAAGTTCACTTTACAAGGTACGTCATAAAAATCCCCTTGTGTAGCTGATGAAGCAAATCCGGAACAATGCAATTGAATATATTTGCGAATGGAAGGTCGGCCCAGAAAGGTTGCGGAACATGTCGCAGGCCCTGATTCTCGAAGTCGGTGCTTGTTGGGTCTCTGAGAGTGTCGAGAGTGCTTGTGGGGTCACGGTAACAGGATTGGATCGCCTCGCCTCGTTGAAGACAGTCGACAAGACAGGTAGGATACCGATTCTCCTTATTGCAGCATACAAGACACTGCTCAGGGAAATCTGCAATGTAGGTAGCGAGAAGGAGAAAGAGTCAGCGCACAAGACTGTCTGCACAGGCAATAAGAACACTATTCCTGCCTGCATCGACCAGAGATTGGAGCATCTCGCGCATCACAAAGTGAAACAGACGGTAACCTTGCACCGCGTGGTCTGCCTTCTAAAAACATTGTAACTTGCTAACCGGAATATAGCCAAGCAATATAGTGGCTCGACATAATGGACACCGGCGTACAGCCTTGTGAATATTGCCGACAGAAAGGTATACTGGCCACGCTTGCTTATCGCCGCTGAATGTTGATAGCTGGGTCTTGTCAGACGCAAGGACTATAGGTGCAATTGTAGCATCCGGGCAGATTTTCGAGATCTTAGCCTGTGAGATTGGCATACCTGGTGAGTCCTTGTCTGCAATTTCAGATTATTGATCTCACCTGCATACGGTGCTGTTGGAAATCAAGCGCGGGTGCACCCGCATGCACGCGTTGGTGGCGGCGTGCCACATCCTTATTAGGAAACTTGCCCGATGTGTTCGTAGGTACGATCCAAACACAAGATGTCTCCATCTACTGTATAGTTATTATATAAGGCCGTATGTCTTTTTCTGTTCGCTGTACGGACATGGCCCTCAGACTCGTTGAGACGTCTGGGGATGAGTTCGATTGCTTATCTACATCATTTACTACATGCTGATTGTACTTAGTGTTAACCGAGCTGCGTCACTCGTTCTAGGTACTTAATATATTAAACTCGTTGAGACGTCTGAGTTGTTAACTGAGCTGCGTCGCTCGGTCTAGGTCTGCAAAAGCTAAGAGGTTATGAGCCCTGAAGCGCCAACGCTAGAACGCGACGATACCCGAGATGCCAACGGGCTCTCAGAAATACCTCACCTGAAGACAGACGGCTCGAACTGGCCGGTCTTCAAGACTCGCCTGGCCTGGGCCCTGGATGCTAGAAAACTGCATGGGCACCTCACGGGAAAGGATCCCCGGCCAATAGACCCGCTCGCAGAATGGCGCGCCAGGACCGCACCGCCGCCATCGCTTGCGGATAGTGTGGACGCGTAACTGTTGCTCATGCAAGAAGAAGTTATACCATTGCCATTGAAAGACAAGAAGATCGACGTGAAGTATGCCGTCGATTACTGAGCCTGGCGCAAGAAAGAGGCGAAAGCTCGTGATCTCCTCGCTCAACTCGTCCCAGACACTGTACTCCGCCGAATGAAACAAAATGGTGAAAGCGTGGCTGACATGTGGGCTTGGATTTGCTCTGAGTTCGAAGACAAAACCCCTCTCGTACAATCAAACATGCTCAAACATTTCCAAACAATGCGATGTGCTGAGAATGGTGACGTCTCGAAACATCTTGACATTCTGGGCAAGATGGTCAAGGAATTGTTGGCAATCGGTATTGAAGTCTCGGATCAAGACTACTGTGCTCAAATTCTGAAGTCCGTCCCAGGACAATACACCAACTTCCTGTCCGGCATGATGAATGCGGGGCACCTACTCGGAACGCTTATCACGCCAGATCAAGCAATTCAGTATCTCAAGCAAGAATACGAGCAAAAACGCTTACCCAGTTGAGCGACGAGCAAAAGCAAAACTGTCAAGGACGATCGAGACACCGCCTACTCCGTGGACGATGGACAAAAGCGAAATGCCAGCAAAGGGCACGACACCCAAGGGGACAGGTCAGCTGGGCCCCGAAAAAAGCTAACATGTTGGAATTGCGAGGGAGCAGGGCACCACAGGAGCCAATGCCCCAGCCTGAAGCGAAAGAACGACAACACAGCCGGAGAGGGCAATGCCAAAGGAAAGGTCACGGCAAACGCGGCACAGGACAATGAGAGTGATGTCAAGTATAGTTGGATGGCCACTGTGTCTGACTCTGATAGCGAGAATGACATTGATTTTGCGACATACCATCAGCCCGAAAACGACGACGACGTGCCTGAGCTCGCAGCTGTATCCGACTCTGAGGATGAGGACTTCTTAGAGGGGCTAAATGACGATGCCAACTCAGACTTTGGCGAGAGCGATGATTCTGACTAGGAAAGTGACGAGACCAATGGGGACACAGAAACCGAGGTCGAACTTGCTGTGACAGTACACACTGATCCTGGGTGCAAGCATGTGGATCTGTACGACTCTGGGGTGACAAAACACCTCTCACCATTTCGAGAGCGTTTCTCCTTGCTCAAGGAGATTCCTCCCAAGCCTATCAATGCTGCAAATCAGCAACATTTCCATGCGATTGGGGTCGGCGACATGGTCGTGGAAGTACCAAATGGGTCAGGTTTCTCGAAAATACGTCTCCGAGACGTGCTGTATGCACCTCAAATGGTAGTCACGCTCATATCCGTGAGGTGCATAGATGCAGCTGGCTATTCTGCTCTCTTCGGTGAAGGATGTTGCCAGATATGCGACGGAGATGGGAAAATTGTGGGGGAGATCCTACGCAGTGGTGGGCTCTACAAGGTTGAGCATGGGAATGAGACGGCGTACTCAGCCCTCGAGGAAGTCACACTGGAGGAACTCCATCGCCGCCTCGGACACGTGTCCCCAGAAGCCATACACCAGCTAGTCAGCTGCAGGCTGGTGACAGGTGTCAAGCTCATTGGAGCCGGACATATCAAATTCTGCGACTCCTGTGTCTTTGCGAAGACGCGGAGAAAGCTGGTGCCAAAAGAATGTTCTAGCCCACTCACAGAAGAGGTCGGCGATGCTGTCCATACCGACATCTGGGGACCATCTGATGTCGCATCCCCTGGTGGAAGAAGGTACTACATTAGCTTCACTGACGACAAGTCGAGGTTGTCTGCAACATATCTTATGCGCCAGAAGTCCGACATTCAACGCATGTACCTGAAGTACTGTGCATGGCTGTAATCAAAATTCAAGAGAACCATCGGCACACTACAGAGTGACCGTGGAGGTGAATGTCTGGCGACAGAACTTCAGGACGTCCTCAACGAGGACGGCACCCAACATCGACTTACAGTACATGATACACCTGAGGAGAACAGCGTGGCTGAACGTCTCAATGGTGTGTTGCTAAACCGTGTTCGTGCGATGTTACACAACAGTGGGCTCCCAAAGAGCATGTGGGAAGAGGCAGTAATACATGCCACCTGGCTGAAGAACTGAATGACGATGAAGCTGCTCGGGAGAGACACCACACTGTATGAGACCACATTTGGAGCCAAGCCAGATCTCTCAGGTGCACACACCTTCGGTTGCGACGTGTGGATACACAATTCTTCTGGCTCGAAACTCGACGGGCAAGCACGTGAGGGGAAGTGGGTAGGCGTGGGCCTGGCCAGTCAAGGGCACTGCATCTACTGGCCGAAGATGCATACAGTGACTGTTGAAAGGACAGTAGTATTCAAACCTGACACTAGGCTCGTGGGGGAGAGAGAATCTAAAGAAGCCAATGAAGACGAGCTGAGCGTGCAGAACAGCGAGAACCAAACTGAGACAGCAGCGGAACAGACACCCAAGCAACCAGAACCACGCCCAAGCATGCAAGCCCAGTGCATACGTACAGCGCATACTTGAAGGAGAAAACATAGCAAAGATTCCGACAGGCTTGAGAACAGCCGGCGAGACCGCAGCATCTGCAGAAGAACCTGGGGGAGTAGGAACAGAGTGGGCAATGGCCACTGCTACCTTAGACACAAAAGGGCTAGAACTTCGAAGTCTAGCAGAAGCAAGAAGATGGCCCGACTGGCCAAGGTGGGAAGAAGCGATAGAAGAAGAACTGAAGTGTCTCGAGAAGGCTGGGACATAGGAGGTGGTAGACAGGCCAGAGAAGGGGAACATCATAGGCAGCAAGTGGATATTCAAGGTGAAGAAGAACATGGCGGGTAAGGTCGAGAAGTATAAGGCCAGGTTGGTAGCGCAAGGTTTCACGCAAGTGCCGGGAGTCGACTATTTTGATACCTTTGCGCCGGTAGCCAAATTAACCTCTATTCGCACTATCCTAGCTCTTGCAGTGAGAAATAGCTGGCTGGTCCATCAAATGGATGTGAAGAGCACCTACTTATACAGCAAGCTAGACAAGGAAGAACGCATCTTCATGGCACAGCCGCCGGGATACCACGAACTGAACAGCACTGGAAAGGTGTTACACTTGCTCAAGGCCATCTACGGGTTGAAACAGAGCGGCCGGCGCTGGTACCAGACGCTATGGAGCATCCTTATCGAGCTTAGAATGACTCGCTGCGAAGTGGACCACGTCATATTCTACACCCACTAGCAGAACGGCGACTTACTTGTGCTGGCTGTCCACGTTGACGACTTGACACTAGCTGCCAACACTCTCTAGTTATTACTGTGATTCAAGGTGAACCTTAAGGGACGCCTAGAGATGTCCGACTTAGGTGACATACACTGGCTGCTAGGCATTGACGTCAAGCGAGACGAAGAAGCCAAGACAATATCACTATCACAACATTTGTACATCGACTCTATCCTGAGCCGTTTTGGCTTGAGCGACTCAAAGCCTGCCTCCTCGCCAATGGATGCCCATGTGCTCCTCACCAAGTCTCAGGGTCTCACTACGTCACGGGAGTTCGGAGAGATGCGCAACATACCATATCGCGAGGCGATAGGATCCCTCGTGTACGCTGCTCTCGGGACTAGGCCAGACATTGCTTACACCGTGGGCGTGCTGGCTCATTTCTCCGAGAACCTGGGACATCTGCACTGGGAGGCTGTGAAGCACATGTTCCGTTACCTCAAGGCGATGAAAGACTGGTGGCTTGTACTTGGCAGCCTAGACCAAGAGCTTGTTGGATACACAGATGCAGATGAAATGTCACACGAAGACCGACATGTGGTGTCGGGGTACGCGTTCTTGATTGACAGAGGGGCCGTCTTGTGGAGCTCTAAGAGACAAGAAATAGTGTCGCTGTCGACAACAGAAGCTGAGTATGTCACCGCGATGCACGCCGCAAAAGAGGCTATCTGGTTATGCGCCTTCCTCTCTGAAGTATTCATACCACCAGCCGAAACTCTCCCTCTGAGATCGGATAACCAGTCAGCCATGGCCCTTGCTCAAAATGATCAATTCCACGCGAGAATGAAGCACATCGATATTCATTTTCATTTCATACGATAGGTTGTTGAAGACGGAAAAGTCTTGCTCAAATACCGTCCTACAGATGACATGGTCTCCGACACTCTTACGAAACCCCTGCCCAGCCCTAAGGCTAAGCATTTTGCACACGCGCTGGGACTGTGACCTCCTTGAGAGGGAGTGTTGAAAATCAAGGGTGGGCGCACTCACATGCGTGCGCGCACGCACGTGTTGGTGGCAGTGTGCCACATCCCGATTAGGAAACTTGCCTGATGTGTTCGCAGGTACGATCTAAACACAAGATGTCTCTGTTTACTGTAATAAGGCCGTATGTCTTTTTCTGTTCACTGTACAGATATGGCCCTCAGACTCATTGAGACGTCTGAGGGTGAGTTTGATTGCTTATTTACATTATTTACTACATGCTGATTGTACTTAGTGTCAACCGAGCTGCGTCACTCGTTCTAGGTACTTAATATATTAGACTTGTTGAGACGTCGAAGGTGTTGACCGAGCTGCATCACTCATTCTAGGTTTGCGACAACTAAGAGGTGCCACCAATCTGCAAATGCCATCTCTGTGAAGACACGTTCTCATTCCTCAGGCTGACCTTCATCACTCCCAAGGTCATCCAGAGTGCTTGTAACAAACTCCTCGACTGGTTCAAAGTCAAGGCAATCCTTGAATTCTGGGTTTCCAAGTAAGTCAGCGACAAGCTCAACAGGATCCCTTGTCCAGCAATCTAACACCTCCTTCATCAGATGGCCATCCGGACCTCGCACATTCCCCTCGACCGTAACCTCTATAAGCTTTCATGACGTGGCAGGACCAGGCAGGGAGTCGAGTTTATCGAGAAAGAATTTGTTGTTATGAGATGAAGCGAAGTGATAGGGTGTGCTTGCACAGCAATGACGAAACTGCATGCTGTGTAAGTCCTCATCTTTAACTACAATAGGCTGCCCTACTCACCATACCGGTCTTTAGAAGCTTATCTGTATCCTACTATGATATACTGGACTCGACAATCCAATCTGTCAACTCCCATTCCTCTTCACTAGCAAATGGTTCCCAGGGTGACAATTCTGCCCTTTCTTGTACAGCATGCCGTGACTCGAAGCATGTATGATATCGAGGTGTCGGTGCCTGTTCATGCGGTTGTGATGGGTGGGAGTGTGCTGATAGTGAATTATCCAGCATTCGCAATCTCTGATTAACAGGGTTCTCTGTGCAGTCTTCAGACAACGGCCGTTTTCCTAGGGTGATCATGACTTAGAGAGTGGTGATAAGTGGTAAGCGAGAACCCACTAATTACGTGACTTCACGGCTAACGCAAAATCCTACCATACCTGGAAGTCACCGATTGTGAGGATTTTGCATCTTTTCTTGCATGTTCCCTAAGCAAACAAGGAGCAAAGTGAGTAAGAAAAGTCAGTACAGAGACTGTACTAATATTTACTTTACAGATGGCCTCCCGACGTGGGCGCAGCAAAAGGCTGTTGGCCGGTGAAGTGGCAAATCAAGAGAACCTGAGCCTATCAACAACAGTCTCTCAAGGGTCTGCCCCTGCCATTGGACTACGACGTTCAGGACGCACAGTTAATTTGACAGCAACAGCAGATCCAGGTAGGCACACTGTCACTGTGTTGATCACACTTTTGAGCCTTTGCATATAACTTCTAGAGCTCTTGGGCAATCTGCATCCTGGCCTGACTCGTAGTCGCACAGATACGGACCATGGTGATCAAGACAAGAACACAGAAGATGACAAGAGTGATCTGAGTAATCTGAAACAGCAAGAAGGCTTAGGTTCTGGAGAGGAGGAGTACTTAGAGTCAAATCGGCCCCTAAATTCCCACTCCCATCAACAGCCACCCGCAATGATGAGTCGTGGCAGCCAGTCCCCTTTATCTGAACTGTCTACAGTCCGTCATTATCGGCTCCTCCTCTTTGTTCTTAGTGTACTTATTTTTGGTTTGTGCAGTTTTGTGCTACTGTAAGCAACGTGACAACAAGCTCATCGGTATTGCACTCCTTGCCAAATTTGCTCCAATCGAATTTGAACATTCCATATACACATGTTGCTCCTGTTACCTCTCTGCCATCAACACACATCCGCAGCCTTGTTACATCAGACATGACGCCTTGCGCTGCACAGTCCGGACAGGTATCGATACCTAGCCGCTCACAGTCTCTTGGTCAACTACCTTTCTCGTCACTGAGCAATTCCTGCCCCAGGGTCTTCGCTGTCAATCCCCAACCAGATACCTCTAGCACGACAAAGCACAGTGCAGACACTACTCTAAGTCGTAAGGAAACCCATCGCGCAAAGAAGGCGCTTCATAACGCAAAACGACCCCACTACAAGGACTGTACCTCCAATGCGCTACTGAGCATGATTATGCGGAAGACTGGATATTGGTTGCAGGTCTATTTCACCACGGTTTGCCCCTTTCCCAGCTCTAAGGAGAAGCAGGCAGCTATAAAGAAGATTTACTCAGAGGTGCTGACCGAGAATGGCCAGGACAGACTGTTTCACACTCTTTCTATGGATGATATCAAATTGGTGTGTCCTTTTCATGCCTGTAGTCTGATATTCAGGAGAGCTCACATGGTCCCTTCATTTCCCAGCTCGGATACAAAGATCCAAACATGCGAACACGTGTGAGCCAACCTGTTCGCGAGTATATTGCCGAGACATATGGGATCCACTAGATGCCAAACGAGGCCTAAAAGACTCAGAACCAGGAGTGTGTGAAGTTTCTCTTAAAGGATGGCCGCTTCGCTTTTGAGGTATGTTCACATCTCAAAACTTGACTGGGTATATGCAATTAATTTCATTGGGCAACTTCTAAGTTCCCTGAATTAATGCAAGGCCGTTTCCAACACCCATTCATCAGCAAGGTTATTCGTCTCGCGTGGTTCAGTACTATCAATAGTATTGGGCCCCTATACCAATTGTCATTCAATCCAGTCACTGCTTCAACAATAGCACTAGTAGTAACTGTGGTATGCTTGTTTTCTTTCATAACATGCTCGCTGACTTCAGTTACCTTAGATCCACTATGGTCTCAAAATGTACAAGTCTGGTATCAAAGTCCAGACAGATTTCACGGCCACTGAATGAATATCTATAACAAATTTCACAACGTCATACTCGATTTTGACAAGGGCGCCATTGCATCTGCATGGAGGTGTTATCGCACGCATGTTTTCAAACGTGCTCTGTGAGTGACTTCATTATATTGCAAAGGTGTTGCCTCATTTCATTGACAGAACAGCTATAGGTGCAGTTACTAAGACAGCAGAAGAACCCGTGATGCAACCAGTCGATGATAATGAGTGTGAGCAGGAACATCGTCGGCTTGAAGAGATATATGGGAGTGATAATGGTATAGACACCAGAGCGTAATGTAGAAGCAGACTACATGTGCATTATCCGTTATCTGAATGCCATGCAGTTGCCTCGTGTTAACATGTGACTCGAGTAAGATTATACCGGTAGGCCAAATCACTAGCTACAGTGTAGTGAGTTCCATGCCATTATTGAGATATATAGCCACCATGCTCAAGCTTTGACTGCACCCCAAGTTGTCCACCACCATCTATCAGTGCAATGGTGGCATCTAACCCACATTTGTCCTGCCAGGATGCACTCAATGAGCTTTTCACTGTTATTGCAGCACAGGTGCTTCCCTATGCGTATGTTTCTCTCAAAATAAATCCTATTATCCCTCTTATCACTGTGTCTAGGCCGCCGGGGCTGCCGGCTCAGGTAGCAATGTTGTTTGAAGGTGAAGGTCATAGAATTTGAGGTAATGTCATGCTGAGCTTTCTTCATCATAAGCTCTTTGCTAACCTCGATACTTTCTTGACAGAGAATCCAACTAGTATTGATCACGATGTCGGCACGCACATCAAGGAACTGATTACAATCACGAATCACCTCCTCGTTATCACATTCAACTCGATCATGCAAAGCCCTCTCGATATGACTACCTTCACTTTCATCGTGACAGTTACTGGCGATTGTCTGTGAGCTTGGGAACTTTACGTTGATGCTTGCCGTGCATTGAACAACACAACACGGGAGCTGCGCAAGATGCATGCAGACCTATGTGCTCAATTTGCATTGCTCGAGCAGGCCATGGAGCCTACCGTGGTCATAACTGAGGCCTGACACATTTGTACAGTAGTCTGTAGTATGCGAGAACATAAGGCGGAGGCGGTATATATACATGTGACCATATAAAATGTTCCCGATTCGACGCGTACTACATGGAGACAGCCAGTTCTCAATAGAGGCAGTGACTCCCTGCAAAGTACGTGATCTTTATCACGACTATCTTAACGATCTGGCAATCAGTATGATATCAGATCTGATCATTCTCTCCATTGCTCCATAGTGTACTATATAGACCCAATGGATCTGAGGGTGTTTCCTGATGCACCTTGGTCCAGGCATCAATCGCTTAGTAAGCAACTCTTTAGGTCCCCTTTTGAGCCCGTGTTAAAGGGCCTAAGAAATGCTATCCACACCGATACAGTGCTTTGCATATGAGATTACACTCGCGCGTGTGCTTGGTCCGGCCAAATACATACCATACTAGGAAGCTGTGGCTGAGAGCGCATCATTACCTGCTGGCGTGTGCAGGCGCACTGCGGTCACCGACTCGTTGCTATGTCAGGCCCCTACTTCTCCGCTGAGATACGTGAATCTAGTATTCGTTGGCCCAACCAGGAATGAGAGAGGTGCTCAAGGGAAACTGTGAGTCAATGTTTTCACCTGGACATGCTAAAAGCAACCCTGGGAAAGTCACCTGACACCGATCTATTGGCATCCTCTCACAGCTGCCTTCCAAAATCTAGTACGGAGGACCTCGACTTTATCTAGTCGTTACTGAGCAAACTCAGCTGTGTATCTCAATGAGCTGCCAGATCGCTTGATTGGCAAGACTCAGGATACTTGTAACTCATTTAAGACGAAGTTGGACTGTGGTAAAAATACTTTTTTCAAGGAGATAAATCACCAGTATCGTACACTTTAGATGAGAAAATACAATACCATCCCATAGAATGGCTCCTGCAGTGAACAGGAGAATCTGGTGACGCTTGATGCTGTCGGGACTTGAAGGCACTGGCATGGTGTGAAAGCACCCTCAGTCACAGCTTCCCAGTATGGTATCCATTTGGCCAGACCAAACACATGCCCATGAGACACAAGTATAATCTCATATGCAAAGCACTGTAAGTGGATAAGTTACATGGTATGATGTTCTGTCAGACAGCCACATAGCGGGTTTGTGCAGGCGGGCTTCTTGGTGTGACGCACTATTGTAAGAGGACATGGCTTGCAGACTGTCATCTTAAGGTGCCAGCTGCTCTCAGTGATCTCGCATGAGGTAGCTGCTAGTGAGGGCCTAGCAAATCTCTGCTGGACTGTAGAGAACCCTGGTGGCAGGCCACAGGTTGTAGGATTTTGAATGGCTTTTAGGACGAGGCTAAACTCTTAGGATAGATAAAAGGAACAGTGAATAAAGTAAGAGCTGAGACCGAGGATGAACGGACGGAGAACTAGAGAGAAAAGAGAAAAAGTCTAATTGTTTATAGTTGGTTCCTTTGAACCACTAAAGTGTTACAATTATACGTGTATTTATGAGTCTGACTCAGTCTCCACTGCTCTTCTGGTGGTGCGGGAGAGTACTGCCTAATATGGTAACTACCTATCACATAGCCCCCTACATGACCGTGTCTACCTGGTGAAAGGACACGAAGCTGAAGCATCTCATGTAGCTTCAGAAAAGCCTGCACTGGCCTGTTGGCAAGAAGGGTTGATCTAAAGGGAGTGACCACTCATCGATTTCCCTTTTGCGTACTACTTGATCCACCGCCTCCTCCGTGAACTTCACATTTGCTTCTCTCAACTGATTTGATCCCCTTTCCCAAGACTGTTTCCATCCATGAGCTGTAAGAGGTTTGTGCCATCCTGCTTCAATAAAAGTGTTAAGTTCTTTGAACCAGGCTTCCAAAGCTTCCGTCCAGTGCCCTTTCCATCAGTAGTTGGCAGTAAAAAGGTCAGGAGAAGGCCAAAAAGAACACCCATTGTCAAATAGTCCTATAAGGCGCTGTACTTCCAGGTCCAGGGCCAGATTTTCCATGTTTTGATCGATGAGCCTGTCACCGTCAAGACATCCTGGGTAGTAGTATAATATCCAGAATTTGAATGGCCCTAGTAGTAAGGGCTTGGCTAGACAAGACCCTCCATAGTGCAGAGCGAGTCTCCAGATGATCTCTCCATAGGCGAGTAGTCGCGCTGCGTGCGGCATGCTACAATCCTCTCTTGTGCTACACCATAAATGTCTAGCATGACCGTGATTTGGGCATGATCGTGGGGTGCCAGAAGAGCACTGTTTCTTTCCTTGGCGTAAGATGGAAGGACTTGCAGGAGCTTATCCCTCTCCACTCCTGTTGGCAAGCTTATGGCCCAAGACTCCGAGAATGAGAGTTTGAATGGCACACCCCAATCGACACAACTCTGGATCACGTCATGCAGAGAGTAAGTCTTTTCTTGAGTAATTTCTACTATAAGGCGAGCACGTGTCCGAGCAGATACATGGAGATGACAGTTCCTTAGAAATTTCTTTGCATATGTCAGAGTCAGCACTTTAACTCGAATAGATCCTGCTAGGGTCTTGGACATTGCCACAGTTAGATTGTAAACTAATTTGTCGAGCAAGGCACTAGAAGGAGTGGTAGTTGGTAATGACAAGAGCACTGAGGTTTCTACTTGCAGATGTTTAGCCAGAGTAGCCTAGGGTTTTTCTGATGAGCATTCTCCCGATAGATGATCCTGAAGAAAACACTCTGTCGTTGGAGTTTCTTCTCTCGTAGGGGACCAGTCTATATACATGGCCAATGAGGGGGCTTGAGCAAATATCATTGTGACTAAATTTGGTACTTCTGTTTTGGCTGGTTCCATTGCAAAGGGGGTAATATTGACACTTTTGCTTTCACCATTCAGATTTTGCATAGAGGGACCCACCTCAGTGAATTGCATTCTGTCCTTGTGGGACCTAGTAGGAGTGCCCCGTATGTGATGGAATTAGCTGCACTTCACGGCTCCGACCTCTCTCTGGGAGCAGGCTGGTTCACAGGGTCCATGCTGGCGAATGGTATAGCTCCCTTCTCTGTGAGAGCTTCTCCGTCCTTTCTACTAATTCTGGCTTAGTGGTTCATAGGGACAGAGACAAGGAATCAGGGAAAGGAGTTAAAAAGGTTAAGGTGGATAGAGGTGAGGGCCAAGCTAAATTCGAGGATCTGGTACCAAGATCAAACAGTCGTTTGTTCTCTTACGGTTCCTTGCAACCCAGAACCGCTCTCTGGAGTAGTGCTGGCTGGGGTTGGTCTCATGGATGGTACATTCCTGATGCTGGCCTTTGTCTGGAGTTGTTTCTACCTACTTATAGACTCTTGTGGTCCCATGGCATTAGGCAGGTCTCTAAGATCCTCCTCAGAAAGATCATTGATATCATTGTCATAGATTTTCTCTAGGAGGTCGACCATGACCAGGGCATCATCCCCCTAATATCTTAAGTTGTCCAGACATAACAGTCGGTCCTGAAAGAATACCTGTATATTAATCTTTTCCAAGATGTTCTTGTAGATCTCAAAACAAAGAAAATTGCGACAGATTTGCACATCTTTCGCACTCCTTATTCGTGAAGCAAAGCCGCTATCATAAGAGTCAGCAAGGAAGAATATTCTTTCTGGAAGATTAAAACACCCAGAAATTGCAATTAGATTGATAGGATAATTAGAATCGAACATGAGGCAGGCAGGAGAGCATGCATGGTTCACCGACAAGAGATAGGCTATTGGGACCCCGTCATATTACCATTCCTTCTAGCTCTCTACTAATCCCGCATCCATTTTGAATGAATTGAAAGCTACTCCTTAGCATCGCTGAGTTAATAGGTCTTTTGCTGCTTGCATAAGCTTCCAACTTTCCCATTGTATTGCCCTCCTGCTTTGAGACACTCGTTGGATATGGAAATTAAAGTATCCCATCTGGTTTAACACAGCTCAACGCACTTGCCAGACTGACGACCAGGCTTCTAACTCAGAGAGGAAGGAGCATTCCAGTGTTCCTATCTGCGGGGAAACCATTGGTAGTG
Source organism: Gelatoporia subvermispora B (assembly GCA_000320605.2). NCBI lineage: Eukaryota > Fungi > Basidiomycota > Agaricomycetes > Polyporales > Gelatoporiaceae > Gelatoporia > Gelatoporia subvermispora. The sequence continues at coordinate 383,223 of KB445799.1, forward strand.
CTTTTCTGGACTGACTGTTCTATCTGACTACACTACTGGTTCCCCCAATTGTTGTACAATGGCCCACACTTTGGCAAATCCAGTATTACTTGTGTGCACCATTGTAGCTGTTATAACATGAGAACACATTGTTAACAACTAGACACCACATTGTTATATGTGCTGTTTGACATTGTAAATAACAATGGGCCACATTATGCTAGTATTGTAAGCTTGCAGGACCACATTGTAATGATATTGTTACACTGTAGCACCACATTGTGCTAGAATTGTCCTCCTATAGGATCACATTGTGCTAGGATTGTTACTTTATAGGCCCATATTGTGCTAGAATAGTCCTTCTGTAGGCCCACATTATCATTCTATTGTTATTCTGTAGGACCATATTGCTATCCTGTTGTCACTCTGTAGGACCACATTGTAATAATAGTGTCATCCTGTAGGACCACATTGTGCTAGAATTTTTATCCTATAGGCTCACATTGTCATTCTGTTGTTATTCTGTAGGACCACATTGTGCTAGGATTTTTATTCTGTAGGACCACATTGTAATGATATTGTCAAAAAAA
>KB445799.1:387624-410129 GCA_000320605.2 Gelatoporia subvermispora B
ACATTGTACTCAGAGCATGTACAATGTGCCTTACCATTATGTAAACAGGTCACTCACAATGTGCCTCATATTGTCTATATAATTGTGAGACCACCTTGTAACAAAGTTGACAAACCGGTTCACCATAGACACAACATGTTTATCACAGGTGTGGGCAAATTGCAATACAATCTTGGAGGCCACACCTGAGGTATCAGCATCGGGAAGTACAAGTGTCAGTTCCTCAATTTCATCGCATCTGTCAACGCACAAGTAAGTATAGATGATCATGACCATTGTTTATTAGTTGATGCAGATATATCGGTAGATGGACTCGGCCTGGCTTACACAAGGCTTCAAGAGCATCCTCATCTGTGTCGGAAACAGTGCTCTTCAGGATAACGGCATTGTAGCAATTTATAAGACAGATGGTATCACAGGGGTGCATATAGCCCGTTTATCGTACAACAGACTGATCTTACCTTACCATTGTACAGTGTCTACAACGGCTCACGCACATGTCCGAGAACAATTTCCTTGCCCACATGAAGTCTAAAATCCTGTAAGTCTTGTCTGCTTGTATTAACTATATAATCTAATCGCAATAGATAGAACATCTCTACCAAATTAAGACTGCCCCTAACAATGGGAGACTCTCAGTTAGGTGCCATGGAGCAAGTTGACGTTAATACAATCAAAAACATAACCAAGCATTGCCTAGCAACGGCCGTCCTACTTCCTGGGCGGACGAGAAGTTCATTGATTCCTTACCCAGATGACTGATTCCCACCGGTAACAGTGAATTGACAGATTATGTGCACAAAGCTCTGTAGGAGTTAATAGGTATGTTAGACTTATGTAACCTCAGAGAGTTATCTGGCTAATGCCTTATAATTGTGTGGCACATGTTAAACCTGATACGGTAATCCTCTAGCGTGTACAGCTGCCATGGAAGGCGATAGCATCCTCATTCTAGAAGAACAAACTGTTTTTGAAAAACTACCCTGACAGACTGTCTCATATCCCAGCATGGACAGTAATGCATTGAAGGGCATCATGAGCCTCAATCATGATGCTTACAGGTATCTGGCAGAAGCTATTAATGATCTGGATTATCCCCTCAAATGTTGTGTCCGGGATAATTAAAAAAATGTAGGTATATCATTTATAGGCAAATGACTTTACTAACATTTGCCAGAAATTTTCAAAGGGTGGTAGTGACTATCTTGCTATTATTGGCGTGCCACCTCTGGCCAATTTACAAAACCTGTGTAGTATCCAGGTGTTCTACAATCATCCTCAGAATATGGTCTACCATGACACCTGGGGTCCCTTCAGCCTTGAGAAACCCCAAGACAAGGCACCCAATGACAATGAAGATGAAGATCTCCCACAACTTTTCTATAATGCTGTATCATCATCTCCAGCCCCTCGTGCTTTATAACCCAAGGCTCAAAACAGTGATACATCTTTGTCAGCAATGATAACAACAATGTTCAGGGCAACAAATAAAAGGATGTCAATTCCTTGAACTCTCCGAAGCTCAAGTGTAATCGAGTTACAACAGTGCCCATAGAAACCCCTGCTGAGCGGGTGCTTGCTCAGCCAAGTTCACCACAATGGCCTAAAGCCAAGCCGAGTAGGAATGCTGCTATCATTATAGCACTCACCTGGCTGGAACCCGAGGATGATCCGCTTAGAAAGTGCACTCTATATCCTGTCTTTTCCGTGACTGATGGTCCACTTTCCAGCGATCAGGCTGAGGGTCGCAGGGGGTGATTGGGAAATCAGGCAAAGTCAGTGCTGCCAAGATGCCAAAGAGCAAGGCTGCTGGGCTATTAAATTCTCAGAGTAGCTTCAAGGCCAGCAAGGATGAGCTATCCATGTAGAAGCCGAGTCAAAAGACTGGGTTACCGCTGTTCAAGATAACCTCTAATGCTCTTTTGCGGCCAGTATTCCCATGTCCATCTTCTGTTGTGCCTGGTCATTCCGTATTTCAAACAAGGGTTTCTTCTGGCTATTGCTGTCATAATTACCGGAGTGGTCTTGTATCATGTGCTGACCTAAGTGCTCTGTACTCGCCCTCATCTTGTCTTGTCTATGTATACTTCTTAGCTTTCGCAGGTCTAGAACTAGAACGGGCGACCGAGCGCCGTCAACACCTCAGACGGTATAACAAGTCTGTATATTGTATGTACCTAGAACGGGCGACCGAGCGCCGTCAACACTAGGTACCATCAGCATGTAGTACATACTCGGAATAAGATATCGTACTCACCCTCAGACGGTATAACAAGTCTGAGGGCTTCTACCGTAAGGAGAGACAGAAAAACATATCGTCTTACATAATAACTGTATAGTACGCGGAGGCATCGTATGTTGAGATCGTACTTGTAAACATATCGGGCGACTTTCCTAATCGGGATGTGGCGCGCCGCCACCGACGCGCACACACACGCGCTGGCGCGTCCGCTCCTTGAATTCCAACACTCCCCCTCAAGGTGGACGCAGTCCGAGCGCGTGAGCAAAGTGTTTCGCTTTCGGACTAGGTAGGGGTTTCGTGAGCGTATCGGCGACCATGTCGTCCGTGGGGCAATACTCGAGGGAAACCTTCCCATCTTCGACGACCCAGCGTATGAAATGGAAGCGAATGTCGATATGCTTGGTACGCGCATGGAACTGATCATTTTGGGCGAGGGCAATTGCTGACTGATTGTCCGATTTGAGTGGTAGCGTCTCGGCTGGTGACGTGAATACCTCGGAGACAAAGGCTCTAAGCCAGATAGCTTCTTTCGCAGCGTGCGTGGCCGCGACGTATTCGGCTTCAGTAGTAGATAGTGATACGATTTCTTGCCTCTTTGAGCTCCACGAGACGGCACCTCCGTCAATCAGGAAAGCGTAGCCCGACACGGCGTGTCGGTCCTCATGCGACATTCTATCTGCATCCGTGTACCCCACCAGCCCTCGGTCTTGTCCGCCGAGCACCAGCCACCAGTCCTTAGTCGCCTTGAGATAGCGGAAGACTCGCTTTACAGCCTCCCAATGGGGGCGCCCCGGATTTTCAGAGAATCGGGCCAGCACCCCCACGGCGTATGCTATATCGGGGCGGGTTCCTAAGGCGGCATACATCAACGTCCCGATAGCTTCGCGGTAAGGCACGTCACGCATTTCTCCGAATTCACGTGGAGTGGTGGGGCCCTGGGATTTGGTGAGATAGACGTGGGCGTCCATGGGCGAGGAAGTCAGCTTTGCGTCCGCGAGGCCAAACCGGTTCAGAATAGAGTCTATGTACGACCGTTGGCAGAGCGAGATCGTTTTGGCGTCCTCGTCTCGTTTGACTTCGATACCCAGCAGCCAATGTATGTTCCCCAGATCAGACATTTCCAGGCGCCCCTTGAGCTTAGTCTTAAAGCGCAGTAGCAGCTCGAGAGTGTTAGCAGCTAGGATGAGATCGTCGACGTGTACAGCCAGAACGAGTATGTCGCCGTTTCGCTGATGGATGTAGAAGACAGCGTGGTCGACTTCGCAGCGAGTCAGCCCTAATTCGATGAGTATACTCCAAAGCGTTTGGTACCAGCGTCGCCCGCTCTGTTTCAGCCTGTAGATAGCTTTGAGTAGATGCAGCACCTTCCCGGCGCTGTTTGGTTCGTGATATCCTGGTGGTTGGGCCATGAATATGCGCTCGCTTTCGTCCAGCTTGCCATATAGGTATGCACTCTTCACGTCCATCTGATGGACTGGCCAGCTGTTCCGCGCCGCGAGCGCCAAGATGGTACGTATGGAGGTCAACTTGGCTACTGGGGCAAACGTGTCGAAATAGTCGACGCCCGGTACTTGTGTGAATCCCTGAGCTACCAACCTGGCCTTGTATTTTTCGACTTCTCCTGACGCGTTCTTCTTCACCTTGAAGATCCACTTGCTGCCAACGACGTTTCCATTCTCCGGTCTCTCTACCACTTCCCATGTTCCTGCCTTTTCGAGGCGTGCTAGCTCTTCCGCTATCGCTTCTTCCCATCTTGGCCAGTCCGGTCGTCTCTTCGCTTCCGCTAAGCTGCGAGGTTCCAATCCTTCTGCGTCTGATGTCGCCGTAGCCATCGCCCACTCGTCTCCTGCTCCCCCAGAGTCCTGTATCTCCTCGACAGATGCTGCAGTTTCTGTCGCTGTTCTCATGCCAGCTGGTATCTTCTCGACGTTTTCTCCTTCGAGTATGCGTTGCACATACGCGCTCGGTTTGCGCGCTCGAGTCGGGCGACGTTCTTGTGTCTCGACCTCGGTGTCTTCGTGGTGTGTCGTGCTCGGTTCCTGGACGTTCGGCTCGCTCTTGTCGCTTGGCTCGCCCTTGTCTTCTCCCCCAGAGCCTCTCTCTCCCACGAGCCGAGCGTCGGGCTCTGCCTCTGGCTTGAACACGACCGTTCTCTCGACCGTAACCGTGCGCGTCTTCAGCCAGTAGATACGGTGTCCCTGACTGTGTAGGTCGACGCCCACCCATTTCGCTTCGCGAGCGCGCCCTGCTAGTTTTGAACCTGATGGGTGGTGAACCCACACGTCGCATCCGAAAGTGTGCGTGCCCGACAGATCTGGCTTGGCTCCGAACGCTGCCTCGTACGGCGTGGTGTCTTTACCGAGAGGTTTGGTTGTCATTCTGTTCTTCAACCAAGTGGCGTGCATGACGGCCTCTCCCCACAGACTTTTCGGCAGCCCGCTATCGTGGAGCATCGCTCACACACGATTCAGCAGCACGCCGTTCAAGCGTTCGGCCACGCCGTTCTCTTCAGGAGTGTCGTGGACGGTCAAACGGTGCTGCGTACCGTCCTCGTCGAGGATATCTTGGAGTTCAGTTGCTAGGTACTCCCCCCCGCGATCGCTCTGCAGTGTGCCGACTGCCCTGTTGAACTTCGACTTCAACCACGCTCGGTATTTCAGGTACATCCGTCGGACTTCCGACTTTTGGCGCATGAGGTACGTTGCGGAGAGCCTCGACTTGTCGTCAGTGAAGCTAATGTAGTACTTCCTGCCTCCGGTAGATGCGACGTCAGCAGGACCCCATACATCCGTGTGGACGACATCCCCGACTTGTTCAGCGAGGGGGCTGTCACGTTCTTTGGGAACCGGCTTCCTCCGAGTCTTCGCGAAGACACATGAGTCGCAGAAACTGACGTGTCGGGCCCCGGTGAGTTTGACACCTGTCACCAGTCCGCGGCTGACGAGCTGTTGTATGGCTTCTGGTGCCGCATGCCCGAGTCGGCGGTGGAGCTCTTCTAGAGTGACTTTCTCCTGCGCTGAGAGGGCCGATTCGCCTTCATGTTCGACTTTGTAGAGTCCCCCGCTGCGTAATATCTCCCCCACAATTGCGCCGTCTTTGTCTCGTATCTGACAACGGCCCCCGCCGAATAGCGCTGAATAGCCTGCTGCATCAATGTATCCCACAGATACTAACGTTACGCCCATCTGTGGCGCATACAGCACGTCGCGAAGGCGTATTTTTGAGAAGCCCGAGCCGTTTGGCACTTCGACCACCATGTCTCCGATGCCAATAGCATGAAAACGTTGCTGGTTTGCGGCATTGATGGGTTTGGGAGGTATCTCTCTGAGCGAGGAGAATCGCTCTCGGAAAGGTGAGAGGTGTTTCGTCGCTCCTGAATCGTAGAGATCGACGTGCTTGCACTCAGGGTCACCGTGTATCACCGCGGCGATGTCGATTTCGGTCTCATCGCCAGCTTCATCGCTATCCCAATCGACGTCGTCCTCATGGTTGATCTCGTCGTCAGCGTCGTCGCACAACCCCTCTAGGAAATCTTCGTCCTCCGAGTCAGACACGGCCGCCAGGTCTGGCATATCTTCGTCCAGGTGCGTCGGGCAGAGGTACGTTGAGAAATCAATGCTATTCTCGTAGTCAGACTCAGAGTCGATTACATCTGCCATCCAGCTGTATTCGACGTCACTATCCTCGTCCTGTGCCGCATTGGCGGTGACCTTGTCCTTCGAGTCTCCCCCACCGGTCGTGGTGTCGATCTTTCGCCTAGGGCTTGGGCATTGGCTTTTGCGATGTCCCGCGCCCCCGCAGTTCCAGCACGTCAACTCCTTCCGGGGGTTGTTAGGCCTGTCGTTTTGGACATCTCGGCTTCTGCCCGAGGCGCGCTTGTATCCGTCGTCCGCGGCATAGGCAGTGTCGCGCTCATCTTTGACACTTTTGCCCTTGGTCGATCCTCGATTAGGTATGCGCTTTCGCTCGTATTCCTGCTTGAGGAACTAAATGGCTTGGTCCGGCGAGATGACAGATCCGAGAAGGCGCCCTGCGTTCATCATGCCCGATAGGAAGTCGGCATACTGTGCTGGGACTGACTTGAGAATTTGTGCGCAGTAATCTTGATCAGACACTTCTACGCCTATGGCTGACAGCTCTTCCACCATCTCTCCCAGGGTGTCGAGATGCTTGGACACGTCGCCGCTCTCGGGGCATCGCATCGTCTGGAAGCGTTCTAGCGTCGTCGATTGTACTAGAGGGGTCTTGTCTTCGAATTCCGAACAGATCCAAGACCACATGTCGGCGACGCTCTCGCCGTTTCTCTTCATCCTGCGGAGGACGGTGTCTGGGACCAGTCGGGCAAGGAGGTCGCGCGCTTTCGCTTCTTTCTTGCGCCACGCGCGATAGTCGACGGAATACTTTTCGTCAAGCTTTTTGTCTTTCGAGGGTAGAGGTAGCACCTCTCCTTGCGCAAGCAACAGTTGCGCGTCTGCACTCTCCGCGAGCGACGGCGGAGGTGCCGTCCCGGCGCGCCATTCTGCGAGTGGGTCGTCCGGCCGGGGATCCTCTCCCGTGAGGTGCCCATGCAAGTCTCTTGCGTCCAGGGCCCAGGCCAGGCGGGTCTTGAAGACCGGCCAGTTCGAACCGTCTGTTTTCAGGTGGGGGATTCCCGAGAGCCCGTTGGCGTCTCGGGAATCGTCGCGTTCTAGCGTTTGCGCTTCGGGGCTCATAACCTCTTAGCTTTCGCAGGTCTAGAACTAGAACGGGCGACCGAGCGCCGTCAACACCTCAGACGGTATAACAAGTCTGTATATTGTATGTACCTAGAACGGGCGACCGAGCGCCGTCAACACTAGGTACCATCAGCATGTAGTACATACTCGGAATAAGATATCGTACTCACCCTCAGACGGTATAACAAGTCTGAGGGCTTCTACCGTAAGGAGAGACAGAAAAACATATCGTCTTACATAATAACTGTATAGTACGCGGAGGCATCGTATGTTGAGATCGTACTTGTAAACATATCGGGCGACTTTCCTAATCGGGATGTGGCGCGCCGCCACCGACGCGCACCGACGTGCGCGCGCGCACACACACGCGCTGGCGCGTCCGCTCCTTGAATTCCAACAATACTTGTATCAATTTGATACCAACATGCACTAAACTTGTTTGGTATGTGACAACGCTCAGTGTGCTTGCGCATGTTGTTAGCTATCTCCTCTGTGTTGTCTATCATACCCTTACCCCCTATCACCATCTCCGCTTTGTTCTCCGACTCTATGGACACTGCTTGGTTGCCCTTAATACTTTTGGCTGCCAATGTTCACATGTCTTCTGTGGTTTAATCTTCTTCTCACATTGAGGTTTACCCTACTTCTTACATTGAGTCGCCTTATGAGATTCCACCACCATATGTATAGCACAGCACTGAATTGGCCACCATTGTTTCTACTATACTAGATGCTAGTCAGAGTGCGCTGAACACCCCGGCTTATGAGTATATACATAACCTAAATAGTGTTATTGGTCTCAGTTTTAACTTGATGATATACTTATCTGCACCTTCACTCAGTAAACATGCAAACATGTTTATTTAGGCTTTCAGATACACCTTGCATGTAATTTTGCAGCTTCATCATGCACTTGCCAGTACTATTTTCAAGAATGCGTTTCCCAGGGCTATTGAACATGTCAGGACTCTGACAAAGAAACTCAAGTATATCCAGAGGGTTACATGTCACAGCAATAGGCACAGGATTACAAATGAAAAGATTGTCTAAGTATTTCTGTAGTGGCCAGTTGTTCAAACAAACTAAATGCATGTCATGTGCACTATAGTATATGTATATGCTTTTGTGACAGGCACATCTTGCCCTTATGGGTAAGGGGGAAATTATATTTTCCAGTGGGCTACCTGTGCATGTGGTTTTGAAATCATGCTCCTCCTGCAAAGAGAAGGCAAGGGGCTTAAAGACAGGCAGGTTACCAGATGCACATCTTGGAATGAGCGCAATGGGAAATACTGGCAATATGGCTAGGAATCAGCTAGGGCTAGTGATAATATTTGAATGTGCATGGGAAACCTGGCACACCATGGCAGTGTTCATTGTTTACCTCTCTTATAACTGCGGGCCGTGTGGGTCAGGATACTGGCGAGATATGGTGAGAGACAAGCGAGATCTGGTCATTCAGTGGGCTTAAGTCTAGCATAGTTGAGGTAGGCAGGTGGTGCCAGACAGGAGAGTGATCTGAAGGCATGTTAATAGGCCTAGGAGAGCTGGATGAAGTGCAGACAGGATCTTAGTCATATGTGCACTGTGTTAGTCCTGGTAGTTGAGAGGTGCACCCATGGAGGTTATTTGCGCACCCAACCTTGCTCTATGGTCTAGCACTGTAGGGGCATTGCAACTGCTTCTATCTAGTTATTGACATAGTGTCTAGCACTTCCTCTATCCACTCAGAACCCCTTGTGAACATTCTGTGATCTCAGGGGCTGGGATCATGAGTGCTGTCTCCAGGCTACAGCAGAGCTGCAACACTATGTGCATGCCAACAGTCATACTAGAATGTCTCCACTTTATGCTAATATGCCTCTAGGTCTCAAATACTATCCCAGAAATATCACCCAATGCAGCTGCAAAGCTCTGGGAGCATAATACTATCATATGCCTTTTTGAACTGGTCTGCAGCCAGAGCAATATTAAAAAGCTAGGTGACATCTTTGCTACTAGTGTGCCTGATCTCGCACAGCTGGGTCTCAAGATGGCCATGCTGGGGATTATCCATGGGTTGTTGCTGGCATACCAGGAGCTACTATTACATGGCATGGCGGTATTGTGAGTTACATACTATAGCTATAACTTGCTACAGTCTGGAGATGCTGCGAAGTTTATGAAGGCCGTTCAAGGCCAACTGCGGCATGCTCATTCACAGAATTGTCAGACTACCACCACTCTCATACAGACCTTTGTTACTGATGACTTTTTCTCCTCTGAACACCACTTGCACAGGCCAATAGGCCATCTGCTCACACAGCTCGGCAAGCTCAGCAAGTGCTTCGCCACCTTTCTCGCAGTTGGGTGCATTGCAGCTGCAGTTGGGAGTGAGATAAAGCCCTTTTTCAATTCCATCATGGTGTACATCAAGCAGGGCCTACAGATGGACAGAAAGAAAAATGTGCCCTCCAAGGAGCCCACCTTTCAATGTGCCGACATGCTCGCAGAAATGGCCAGCCTGTCCAACCAGCTTGATCTTATATTTGTGCACCATGCGGGCCGAGTAAGCATACTTTTGCCCAGCCTCCCCACCCCCCTCTCATTGTGGTGCCCAAGTACTATGCTGCTGAGCCTGCCCCCTGCACAGATTTCTCCATCATGGCTTCCCCGAGACCATTACCCTGCTTCTCTTAACTAACTGGGAGTTCATGCACTGCCCATCCTAGCTGTTTTGCCCTAGCAGTGCTGAGCATGTACAGCTGGGTGTGTGCTGCATGGGGCACCTGTCAGTTGAGAGACAGTGTGGTGGTCACAGAGTATGCCCTGTGCTACTAGCACTTCACTCCTGCTCTGCCTCAGGCCTAGCTATTATTGTGGCCTGCAAACACTTTATCCAGCCCACTGAGAAGGGCCAGCTCCTGCTCACTTCAGTAAGGATGCTATGCACTCGGTGTGAAAAAGTGTGGTGCTCTAGTACTGCAGGACCACTCCGAGTTGCACTGCACCACTACTGTGCGTGTGTAGCATCACACTGCTGGTTTGTTGCCAGAGACTGCCTTTGCTACTCACCTGCCCAAACAACTGCCAGTATGATGCTCCTTGATGTGCTCAGTACTGCATGTGTAGCTGCTGCCAAGGTAGCTGCAAAGGTGGAGCCCAAACCTGAGCCTGAAGAGACTGATGCATATATTCACAAGCTACAGGGCCAGCCACCCAGGTAGTAGTTTACTTTGTGCATGTGCCAGTTACGATAGCCCTGTATCTTTTGGCAGAATCTGGCCTCTCACTTATTTTCTTCAGTTACCATGGTGCTCCTTTACGGCTGGAGACGCAAAATTGCTTTGTGCACCTTGGTTGGCAGTTTCACACTGCTCACTCTTGTTCCCCCTGTGTGTGACACTGGTAATGGTGCTGCTACAAACTTTGAATACCTATATTCATTTTATATGATGTGCTTGTGCACTACCCTATTCTAGTGCAGTGCACTTCAAGCCCTAATCTCCAGACTAAACCACTTTTGCTATTTGCTTCGCTATGCTTTATCATCCAAATGCACAAATGCTGCAAACTTATATTCAGCCCGCACAGCTGCCTTTCCTGCCAATTGCAGTTTTTCTCTATATTTGTGTTAAATCCCCATGGGACACAAAGAAGTCACAATGAAAATCCCGGTAGACAGCTGCAGAGTCTTCTTAGCTGCCTCGACTGTGAGGCCATAGCGCACTTGTATGAAGTAAGTACTGCTCAGAGCATTCCTACTTGGGCACATAGTTTGTCACCCAGGGATAAGGTTGATACTTACAATGTATTGCCCTGCAGGTAGATTTAGTACTAGTGGCACTAACCAATATAATGTGCTGGCTATCATCTGAGCTGCTAAGCACCTACCTTGAATAAATGCAGGATAATTCACCACCCAAAGGTGCCATTCTGCATTATGCACCATGATTTGCTTTGAACCATCATATACCCCTTAGTATTCCCTTTTTTCAGTGGCTGCTGGGGGTTCATGCAGTAAATTGAAGTGCTGAGTCACTCTCTGAAGCTAGCCATAACCTCCTCTAGAAGCCTGTTTTGCACCATATTCCAGAAGAGTGCAAAGGCAGAACATGCACGGCAGTCTGACTTGGCTATTTTCTCTGCTAATAGTGACGTGGAGATGTTTTGCACCTGGTTAAATACAGGTGCACTTCTAGATTCTGCTAACTATCCAATTTGTACCATTTTACCAGAATTTTTCTTCTAAGTATTGATTAAATTTGAATGTGCGCAGCACATAGCAAGTTGTGCTAGATCACTTACCCGAATATTCTGATGCTAATTCACCTATTGGTGCACAATCTCGTTGATCTACTTGAGAACTTTGCCTGACCCGCAGAAGTCCCTGATAACAAGAAGAACTACTTCTCCGGTGATGCTATTGACAATGCAGGTACTTTTATTTGCCTGCACAATATATAGGTAGGTCTCCTTGCCCAGGACCTGGGGTACAGCCTGCTCCTGCCTCTTATTAGGTTGTGCCCCTTTAGCACAATGATTAGCACAGTCATTGTAAATTTTCTGCCACTAGTTAACTTTAGCCTTGTACTACAATCTGCCCACAACTGTGCAGGAAGTGGTGTGTTACTTATGGACCAGTATTTAACACTTCATACAATGTGAGATTTATCGTCAGTGCACCACATACACAATGTGGGACACATTGTTAGCGTGATATATACACAATATGGGGCACATTGTAGCATATAATTTTAACAGCCCTGGAGCACATTGTATGTGTCTGTAACAATATAGGGCACATTGTAGCATATAATTTTAACAATCCTGGAGTACATTGTAGTAAATAATTATGACAATTTTGAAGCATATTATATACATTTGGAATTATGTGAGCCACATTGTAGTAGATAAGTGTAACAATTCTGAAGCACATTGTATGTATTTGTAACAATGTGAGCCACATTGTAGTAGATAATTATAATAACCCTAGAGCACATTGTACACATCTATAACAATGTGAGCTATATTGTAGCGCATAAATATGATAATATGGGCTATAAAATGACAATTTTGAAGGTTGCTACTAAATCAGCTATTATACTATGAAAAAATTGAACACTATAATGATATATTGCACATGTTTCCAAACAATATGGCTCACATTGTAATATTTGTTGGGTACAATGTGCACCACATTGTATTAGCTATAAACAATGTGGCTCATATTGTAATAGCTTAACCCAACCCCAGGTCAGGTTAGTGACAGTGTGGCTCACATTGTAATGGCTTAGCCTAACTCTAGGGTAGTTTAGTGGGATGCTTTCAGATTTAGACAATTACAATTGATGCTATACTGATAGCTTTCACAGTTGACTCTATATGATAGTGCAGTAAATCTAATAGTAGCAAAATGCTTGGAGTATAATTTGCTGATAATACATACTGGTGATAAGAAGTACGGGAAGTTGTAAATAGACAAAGGTACAGATTAGTCAGTGTACAAAGGTATATTAAGAAATAAATGTAAATGTGCATGGTAGTCTTGATCAGAAAGATAAATTTGTGTATGATTAGTATAAACAAGCCCTTGTATAGCTGTGTGTGGAAACATAGTGGCCAGCCTCGAGTTATACCGACTAAGCTCCTTAATTAAACTGCTACTAAAATAAAGCTAAACATTGTTACACATAAAAGTGCTTTAAGCCATCTCAGTTTTAAAAGTATAGAATAAACATAGAGTAGTACAACTATTTTAAAAGTCTATACAGAACATGAATTATAATGGCCCTGGTCCCCATGGTACTGGTACAGCACATGCATGATATATCTCAGCAGCACATTTTCCCAATGTTCTTAGGAATGCAGTCACCTGACATGCAATGCAAATAAGTTGTGCTCACCAATGATTATTGTCATTGATAATTTATTCTTGGGGAAAAGCAGGACCTTAAGTCTCAAACCATCTCACTGGATATTGTCTGAAAATACATCGGTGCTTTTTGATATCAGAAACTTGCAAGTTTATATTGAACAACACTCACAATGATAAAGAGGGCAGTTTGACACTGTTCTCAGTTGCTCAGATGTGCCACATCCTTAGCAAACCTGCCTTGAATATATTATAGATGAAACAGACAAGTCTTGCAAACTTTATTATGTGTCTTCTAGAAGACTCCTGGAAAGTAGAGCATATCAACAACGAACATCGAAAGATACAAGTGGTAGTAAGGATCATATATGTAGATCTATACTTAATACTTACTTTCATTGAATTATAGGTGCTTACCAGGCCTCTTTACTCAAAGGATCTGGATAGGTTTTAGCCCTATTCACACTGAATTAAATATATACCCCCCCAAAGAGCTTTGGGAAAATTGCAATAACATTTGGCCATTGCTAAGGATGGTGCAGGTACTCAGTCGCTATCGCATATACCCACCACTCCTGCCATCCCTGCATAGATTATCCCCTTGCAAGAAATGTGCAGAAATCCTCCTAGATTCCCTTCTGTGCAATGGTGTGCAAGAGCTGCACATTGAGGACCACTTTCTAAGTCTCAGTCCCAAGACCATCATAATAGTGGTAGTAAATGTCATGCATATAATGCACAACCTCATATCCTTGACAATCAGCATTTCCAAAAATAACTTGCTATCATCAACATTACCCTGCATGCTAGCTAATCACCTTCGCAGCCTGCAAGAGGTAGCTATCGACCTACCAAGGGAACTTGCAAGAGCTAGTGGGTGGGTGACTGGGTTGGCTTTTTCTGCCTAGCCTCACTACACTATCCTTGCAAGTAGTAGTGCTTCCTGTTAGTCAACTCAACAAGGCATGGTGAGTAAGTGCTGTGGTTGGCTTCAAGCAGCTGCGCAAGCTCAATCTGTTGGTCAACTCTCTTCTGAAAGCAGCTGCAATGCTGAGCAGCTTGAACAAGTCCTCCATTATTCACTTCACCATTTCTGTGTACAGCAATATACATGCTATTGCAGATGCTGTTGGGACTTTCATGAAAGCTGTTGCATTTATGTTCTTTCTACTTATGCAATTTCTAGTCATCTGTTACCTTGCTCTGCTACCAGAACAGGAGCAGTACACCTTGTCTCTAATGTCATGAAAATAATGCTCGCATTTGAGCATCTGGAGTATCTTGCGCTATACTTTGGAGTGCCCATCCAGGTCTCTAACAGCGAGATTAAAGAATATACGAAAACAAGGTTGCACTTGCACCATCTGGTACCCTCTAGGTGCCATCATTTGGCAGACATGAACACTTGCTCCTGGCCACTTTAAATAGGCTCATACTCAAATGCCTTGTTTCATTTGCAAGATACTGTCACTGCCAGCAGTCACGCCTGATCAACACATACCAGCATAGTTGGCCATTGTGTGGTACAGATTGCCCCAAATCCCTTGATCCTGGCTGTACGAAGTTGTGTTAGTTCTCTGAAAGGGCAACTGAAACTCAAAACTCACAACAGAGCAAGACCTGGCCATGCTTCATTGCACTCACTTTCACAGGGCTGATGTTGACTTTGATTGCCGCCTCATGAAACTTCCTCTGAGTATCAGATTCCTTCTCCGGCTTGATAGCACCTGACAACACAGATTGCAGTGTGAAGCCCTCGAATTTAATCAGCACCTGGTCAAATCACAAATCAAACATGAACACACCCGGTACTGAGACCTCGCAAATTTCGATGTCTTGAGCAGGGCCGACAGCAGCACACTATTTACCCTTTCCAATGGACCCCCTCGTAGAACCGGCAGGTCATGGGTTCAGCACAGACAACTGAGTCAAACATGACAAATGGAAGGCAAAACAGACTCCACGATAGACCCAATGACCGAAGAAGCTCCCAAAGTGCTTTGTGACATCGGAGAGATATTTCCAAAGCTCTGTAAGGCTCTAGTGTGAAGCCTTTGAAGGCAAGCATCCAGTACCCTATTAACGGTCTCTCTGTTGCAACACATATTGATGTCTTTGATTGCCTCGTGCAGACCATATTTGAACAATAACAAGAACTCACAGTTTGCAAGTGGATAAAACAAATTCCTTCCAAGCTGATGACATGTGCATCTACAGGCAAAGTGTTAGAGAATTATCTGATCATTAGATCTAATTTTTTCTAGTATACACAAATATGTCACAGAGACAGACCAACAGTCTTGTATTCTCTCTCAATCTTGGCTCTTGGATTTTAGGAGTCAGGTGATTCCCCAGTCTAGATTAATTCAGAGTTAGACTTGGTCTAGAACCAGCCCAGACCTGTTGATCCTCTATCAGTGATGTGACTCATTCCCCTATGTGCACGAGTCAGAACAACGTCAGAATGGTCAGTATGACTCTAGATGACCCAAGATGACTGATGGGCTTGGTAAGGCACTGTAGGTGTCACATGATCATTTTAAATAGGTTTCTGTGATGTACATAAGCAGTCTAGGTCTGAGCTGAGTTCCCCAGTGACTCACATCAGACTCTAGATAAGCAGCACTTCTAGTGTTGGCAATGTATAGAAACTCACATCAGACTCTAGTTGGTCTTGTAGTGTGAGTGTGTGGCTAAAGCCTTTGTGCACCAGCCCACTCCCTTGCCTTATTTTAACATCATGAGTTTTATCAGCCGCTGCATGGAAAAGCAGGGTGTCAGATACCAGCAACTCTACAACTGCGTCCTGGATAGCAGAAAGATATTACATATAATATATAACAGTAAACCCTGGTGACATAGCCAGAGCAACTGGGCCTCCTTCTGAGCTAAGATTATTGAAGCTGAGAAGTGTCTTGTAAGCTTCTATTTGTGATATTTTCGGGTTAACCATGACAAGGAATTGGCAAAGCCCAGGGATGCACCAATGATGAGGACAACTGAGAGTTTTAGAGTGCAGTAATTGTCCTAGGGCTGCAATTGAGCTGCAAGGTCCTAGAAACACTGCCATTGTAAATAGCCACAGAGGAAAAGAGAGATTTTCAAGTAAACAACACACAGACTGGTAGTGCCAGTAGCAGAAGAAAGACCACCCATAGAATGTCAGTGTGAATATGTTCAGTGCCATTGTTTGCAGCCGCTTTTGTATGTGTTAACAAGCAAGCTAGGTAGTGTGCGGTTAATATACTACGACCACATATTGCAATCCTCACTACATGTCTATGTCTAAATAAGTTATTTTGCATATGGATATCTTGTAGTATGGAACTAGGTACCTCAAGATTAGACCAAGTATGTACTCTACATCTCTACTTTAGTTTACATGCTAAATTGCTACGCGTTCTAGACACTATCTGAGAATGTATTCATTAACCTTTTCCCTGACACACTGCTATGTCACATCGGTCGCTTTTTCTCCCTCTGCATTGTTCATGATTTATTCACCTCTTTTTCTAGTTACTTCTCTGTGCTCGCATCCTGACCTGTGCCCTATCTGGCACCCAACACATGCTTTTCCCAGCTTCCCGTAGCATGCCCTCTTGGTGCACTTCACACACCTGACGTTGTGCCATATCATTTCTCTGCTCAGTTCCAGCTAACGCACTGCTGCTAGGCCCGCTGCAAGCTTGTCACCCTTCACCCACTCTTGGGCTTTGGGCTTGCTGAACTTCCCCCAGTACTCATTGTTGCTCTCTACTCCAATTCTCTCCTGCTCTTTGCCTTGCCACTCGTCTTGGAACTGGTCCATGTCTTTTTCATCCTCTACTGTGCAGCCTTTCGTATCCTTGTCTTCCTCGTCCAACGTCTCGATAATTTACACAAGTGATGGTCTCTTTAGATATGTCCAGCACAGATGCAAATGCTATAAGCAAATAAAGCCTAAGGTTTTAGAGAAATTGAAGAAGGTGACTGACTGACTGCTATCATTGCCACACTTGCCAATTAATCATGCCTAACACTGACTCTAAAGTGGGTTCTGAGTAAATCCCATCCAGCACGCCCAGCATCAATCCCAAAGTCTTATTCAAATATAATACATGCAAAGTTATGCCTGTGATGAGAGGCCTTGACAGTAAACATTGGAAATTATGCAGTCATATTGAATCTCCAATTTGCAAACAAGTTCGTTTTACTATACTTAGGCAACACTGGAAAATTTATATGCCAATGTGCAATTTCTGGCTACAAGCGAGTCCACAAGGCAGTGGAGACAATAACAAATCATGTCTGACCCACTGCAAATGGTTATATAGACCAGACCAGGTTAGCATACTTTGCAAGGCCTCAATATGTGGCATTGTCTCAAATGGTGCATAACAGGCTCTAGAAGTGCATCTAAACACAATAGTATGCACAGAGCAGTGAGCTTTGCACAAGGATGAAGTAAACGACCAGGTTATCACATTTTGTATGATATCACTGTAAGGCATTGCCTAAATTGCAATATAATAGAGTGCAACCATTAGTAAGTGCACAGAGCATCAAGCACTGTGTTTGCTCCTGGATAAACTGAGCAACCAACTTAGCAAACTCTACATGGTGGTAATACACAACGTGATCTTAACCATATTATATAGTGACCAGGCACACATTCCAATCTAGCAATGGATTGTGCAAAGCACCAGGTACTGGGTGAAGCTGCTGATTTTGCCTTAGCAAATCTTTCTGGAAACTCTGCGATATCTTCTTAGGGAGGATGTTATGATAGCCTGGATATTCATTCATACTTGTCTAGGCTGGTATTCGCGATTTATTGCAAATGTTGCATTCTGTTGCTTGATTTGCGAAATGGTCTTCAATCCTGCTGATGCAAATGATGATCCTTGCAAGAAAAACAAGCTGATGCTTCCTGGCACAAGTTAGTAACATTCAACAACATCTGCAAATATCTTGATATCTAGCATCTTCTTAAGTCCCTTTGCAATGATTATCCATTGTCTGTCACAGGGCTTTCATTTTGTGATGATTCAAGTGCACTCACTGTATGGAACAAAGCACCAAAGAGTAAAATGTACGTTGAAGAACATGTTAGTAAACACCATGCTGGCTTCCAAGACTCTCTTGCAACCATAGTTGTGGCCTGCTCAATTCAGCAGTACAATACCTGGGGAACTGCAGAGTGATTGATGTTTTGTATGTATTCTTCTGAAGGTGGTAATTGATCAGACTTATTTGATCAAGGGTCTTACAATGACTTTGTCAAACTGATAAGTTTCTCTCCACCACCATCTTACTTAGCCCACACTTAAACAGCTAGCATATTAGCCCTTGGCTAACATTTACTTGCTGGTTTCTGTACCATGCATTAAGAGCAGGAATTGAGTCACTGTCTGCCCAGTGATATCAAGATGAGACTTACTGGCAACACACTGACCTGTTTTCTTGATGTTGCAGCTGCACATTTCCATTCTTTTGGTGCGTGTAGGGCGGTGTGATAGCCCCTTGTTTAGGCATACACACCCAAACCGTGATCAATGACTCCACCATACACACTCACGGGCTAGGACCACAGCAGTTCTTTATGGGTGAGTACAGCCACATGCATTTCAAATTTGCATGTCAGTTGGCCAAGGGTTAATGCTCTCTGTCCGTCCATTGCCTGGCTTTGGGCCTCTGTCATCAGCATGTTTTGGCTGCACACCAGTGGTGTTATCTTTATGAGCAAGCACCACAGTGACATTGGTTTGTGTAATCACAAGCAGCACATACAGTTGACTTACCTAGTCAATGTGATACTATTTATAGATGATACATTAGCCCCAGGTAGCATGGAGGATGTCATTTCAATGATCTTGATGTGTGCCAATGACACATTGTTTCAGGGTTATTATAATTATTCACTACAATGTGGCTCAAATTGTTACAAATGCATACAATGTGCTTCAGAATTATTACACTAGTCTATGGCAATATGGCTCACATTGTTGAAAATGTGTACAACGTGTTCCATGGCTATTAAAATTGTATGCTACAATGTGCCCCATATTGTTCATATATCGCACTCACAATGTGTCTCACATTGTGTATGTGGTGCACTAACAATACATCTCACATTGTACAAGATGTTAACAACTGGGCTGCTGGGCTGCAAGTAACACACCACTTCCTGCACGGTTGTGGGCAGATTGTAGTACAATCCTGGAGGCCATGGCTGCAAAGCTTTCATGTGACAGGAACAGATAAGTTTATTGCCGAGTAATGCTGTGAACATATCAGCCTGAGAAGACAGTAGTTTGGCCAACATCACAGTATTGTGATGTTGCCTCTGATGTTTGTCATATCTATCAATGGACTTAAACTCATCGCTTTTGCTTCTGCTATGCGGATAATCACACCTGAATACCTGACCTGATAGGCATACCATAGCTGAGATTGGTACGCTTTCTCTCCTGTATTGCACAACTCAAGTATCGATTCCTACCACTGAATTTTGCCATTGTCATTCTCTATCAGTCCTTTATCCGTCCTACATTCACCACCTGAGCTATACCTATTTGAAACATTGGCAACAACCACTGGGAAATGACACCCGGCTCATTACCTACTGGGTATATCATAATGGCTCATATTGATCTCCGCTCACACCAAAGTGAGACTTGTGCATCAGTGCTGCTGGTGAACACTCATGACTCTGTGCTTGAGTTGCTTTGATATAGTTCAGAACACCACACTCACTGTGAATCTCTCTTGCTTGCCCTTCTTTCTGTCTGTGTCTGTATCTCTCTGTCTTTGTCTATTCTTACTTAGTTCTCGTGCCTGCCTCTGAATTGTTACTTGCAGGTTTCTCTCAAGTCTGACACTGTAAGTCTATCTAATTTTTCACTATTGTTTTGCATTGATCTTAGACATTGTGCTAGCATCCAACATGGCCAAAATAGCACCGCAGCCAACGGGCAGGAAAGGGGAAGGATGTTGATTGAGCAACAATCAAGAAGGGTTAAGACACTGATTGGGTATCAGCCAAGAAGAAGAAGGAATCAGCCAAGGAAGAGAAGAATAACAAGGAAAAGGAGATAAGTGACAACAAGGGGGGACCACTACTCATGGTCAGTCAAGCCAACTCCGATGGTCACATATGCTACCAGGTTCTGGCCTCTGAGAATTGCACTGACTTGGCTGCCATCAAACAATGGCAGGAAGCAAAGGCATTCCTGAAGATTGTGCTTGAACAAGTTCCATAACATGATGCTGCCTTTTTCCCCACAGCTGGAGAGCTTAACATTGATGAGAACAAACTGTTTAGCATCCATGTTGACCACTGGCCCAAAAACAAGCACTGGTTCGAGGTTCAACATTAGTACATCAATTACTGGACACAGAACATTGAGGCCAAGTGTCGGAAGTATCTGGACCCTGACAAGTTTGGTAAGTCCTTGTTCACTATGTGAGTCAACTTTGTTAAGCACCACTTCACTGGCAGGTTTCATCACTGTGTCCAACAACCTGGACACATATGGCATATGTTTTGCAAGCTTCCAGAAGAAATACAAGGCCAACATGCAGCTCACAAGAGACATACTGCTGGAAGACCGTGACATCAGTATTCTTCTCGATTAGCAATTTTTATATGATATATTGCATGTTCTACCATTGGGATCCCCCTTTAATTATTTTCGCTTTACACAGGGAAGGTTTACATGTTTACCTTGGAGGATGAAAATGAAGATAACATTAATGCGCCTTTGCAGAACGATCATGAGTCTCCATCAGCAAGACTGCCAATATCTGTCAGTGCATATAACAGGACCCCGACCTGTGCACTTCCCAGTACAGTTCATCAAATGCCTTCTGACAACTCAAAGGAGGCCTTGCAGAAATTCCTCTGGCTCTAACTGGCCACTATCATAGGTAAGTCAAAGTTAGCTATCTATCTATGAAATTTGCTAATAATATCAATATCTGTCAAATATTATACCTGGGCACAAGCTTTCCAAGGAAATTTATTTATATTGGCTCAAGCTATACCTTTACCTGGTTCAGTCTGGCCTCATTCTGATTAACTGGCCTTCTGGTATGGACTTCCCTATGTTCAACATGATGATGGAGGATAGTTATGCATGAGTGTAAATGAGCAGAAGGCTCTTGCAAACGAATCCATCTCAACTCAGTACCTAATCAAGCTTGTCATCGAAGGTTGGCAATAAGGAATGTGCTAACTTTGACATTGGTGAAGTTATGTTGTTGTCTAATACTAACACTGGTAAAGCTGCATCAAAGGCAGCTAGCATGGCCAGTAGCATCTCAACCTGTAGCATGTGCAATACAAAACCGAAGCCATACCTGCTAACAAGTGAGCCATTGGTGGACTCCAGTATTGTATTACAATCTGCCCACACCTGTGCTAAACATGTTGTATCTAATGTGGATCAGTTTGTTACAAACAATATAAGGTACATTGTTGGTAACCTGTCTAGACAATGGTAGTGCACATTGTACATATTTTTGGGTACAATGTAGGTCATGTTGTAGCAAATATAAATAACAATGACGTGGCATATTGTACACACTTCTACGTACAATGTAGGCCATATTGTAGCACCTAAAAATAACAATTGTATACCACATTGTGCAGATTTCTGAGTATCATGTAGGTTACATTATGGGTGTTATGGTGTATAATACAGTACATGAAATAGGTGATATTTTACATAATAATACAATGTGACTCGCATTTTCAGCAATATTGACAATGTGGTTCAAATGGTAGTATATATATAATACAATAAGGCACATATTGGTTTTCTCTTTTTTCGCTAAGCTTTTCACTTTCTCTGTGGCCAGACATGGGTACTGTCTA
The DNA here is from genome assembly GCA_000320605.2 of Gelatoporia subvermispora B. Classification (NCBI taxonomy): domain Eukaryota; kingdom Fungi; phylum Basidiomycota; class Agaricomycetes; order Polyporales; family Gelatoporiaceae; genus Gelatoporia; species Gelatoporia subvermispora. The sequence continues at coordinate 409,293 of KB445799.1, forward strand.
GAGGGCGCAGTGGCTCATTGTTAATAATGTTCACGATGTGATTGACATTGCACTGGCTGTGCACAATATAAGCCCTATGGTAGGTGCATATTGTAAACAATATAGATAGTATGGCTCATATTGTAGTGCTACATTATATACAATGTGGTCCATGCTATACACAATGATACAATATGGCTCACATTGTAAAGTTATCTTATATACAGTATGGCCCACAATATCACAATGTGCCTCACATTGCAACCACTAAACCTACCCTAGGTTGGGTTAGCAACAATATGAGTCACGTTATAATCACTAATCTTACCTAGATTAGGTTAGCTATGATGTGACTCCCATTGTAATCATCAAACCTAGAGCAAACCTAGGGTACTAGACCTAGGGTGCTAAACCTAGAATACTATATCTAGATATTGGATCTAGCATATTGTCTGGCCTAGCCTATATAACTGGTAAATTCTAGTATTATCCTATACAGTAGTGGCAAAACTCTAGCTAGAATTATATACTAGTTAGAGCATATATTGACATCTATAAATTAGTATTACTAGATATAGGCCTGTACATGGCTTCAAATCTTGTGAAAAGCTAGAACCAAAGACAAACATAGCATAGCATATAAGTTATGGCAAAGTCCTGGCACAAATTTGTACACTGATATAATTAAGTGATAGCCTAAGACATTACTAACATTAGGATAAGCATATTTCCTGCATTATAATTCTTACTTCTTATCTCAGACTTGGGATCAGTAGATACAATATCTATTATAATCTAGCACTACAATATGAGTCATGTTGTCAATAATGTTTACAATATGCACCTATTATAGAGTTT
>KB445799.1:424178-522035 GCA_000320605.2 Gelatoporia subvermispora B
ATAACTCATCTCTGGCATTAGCTTGTTACTACAAGAACAACTGCGTAAGCTATCCGGTCTAACAACTGACCCAATCTGCGCAGGTAGCTGATTAGATTGATTTTAAGCTTTGACTTATATCAATCAACAGTTACGCTCGTCAGTACTTTTTCAAAGATTAGTAGCCATTAATTGCTTCTAGAAAATGAGGTTTTTCCAAATGAGAATACTTCCGGCAATTCAAGGTCGACTTGGGTGAACCCGAACCCATTGAAAAAATCCCTATAGTACAATCTAAGCAGGTCCCTCTGCATGCAATAAACATCAATGAATCTCCCACGGCAGGAAATGGGGAAGCACTTAAGAATATATTCAAGCAAGCCAACATCAGAAGCCATGGTGAGGATGAGATACAGGGGCGTCAAGATATCAGCGATCACGTGATTCTGGTTCATGGCGACTTGGCAACTGGCAAACAAATCGACACTCTGCAGTGGTCTTGTTCAGAAGAAAAAATGTCCTGGAGGAAATATCAGCATATAATCTTCATGATGGGCTTGTTCCACTTGAAGATGGCTTGTGCAAAAGCAGTCTGGAAGCTGTGCATTGTTCCCAAAGCTGCCCGAGCAGACAAGACCTGCCTTATGGCAGAGGTAAATAAACAAGGAAAGTTATCAGTAAGCTCGGATTTTGTAGAATGCATGAGATAATCCAGCACAGTGGGGTTGTCTCACGATTGGACTGCTGGAGAGTAGAGGTAAAGTGGTGATACTCAGTGAATATTCTTAAGGACTGGGCAAAGATGAAGCTGACTTGGGAGGTATTGAAGAAAATTGCGAAGACTCTTGTAAAGGACTATGTTGCGGGTTCTGACTTGAAGCACCAGTGATTAGAGCCATGTGAACGCCATGACGAACAGCGTGAAAATGCCATGGTTCACCAACAGCTATACATGTACTATGAAGAGATCAGTGGTGCAATGAATGTGGGAGACATCGGATGTGTTAAGCAGTGTTTCTTACCTTGAATCCTTGTCTTTAAAGGGTGCAGGAAACACAGGTATGCGACGCACATGCTGCATATCTTACATAATTTCTATTTCATGTATCCTGTGGGACTGAGGTGAGTAATTGATAAACAGGCAATATTTTAAGGACTTATAATTCTCAGACGGGCAATTCGGATAAACTAGCTATGTAACCCTACTGGCCAGTACAACGCATTCCGTGGGGTGGACTGGTGGCTCGAGCATAACAATTTATATACCAAAGAATGAAATACATGCAACTACACTACAACCAAACAAATAACTCAGCCGATACAGCGCATATATGCTGGCCTATACTTCATATGTACACAAGAGCGCATTATTAAGGAGTCACCGCTAATACAGTTATACAAGCAGGTGCACATTACCTTCGAGGATATGTTCATGTTACAACAGTGCAGCTACACACATTTTAGACCTGCAATGAAACAAACATGGGAAAACTCCCAAAGTTGATAGAGGAATTAGGGACTCACGAACACAAACCTGACCGCTCTGCTAAGTACATCATGCCAAATCTCATCAACAGCTGCCTGGCAAAGTTAGGGTCAGTGGGTTCTGAACTGGTGAATGTGAATGATGTCATGGCAAAAGAAGTCGATAAGGAAGATAGGGATTTGGATGTGTAGATGTACTGTTTGCTCCATTTACTCATACTGCGGGAGAATTGTATGGAGCACACTAAACGAGCCCTGAGTTCCGTGACCTGGGAATAGGCGATGTATAGCGGGTGACGCTCAGGTTTGCGCTGTTGCATTAAGCACGAGCTAGGTTGTGGAGACTGCCAGAGGCTGTGGAACTACAGCATTAGGAGGGCGCATAGGACAATCTCTTGAGAGCGGCCTGCAGTGGTTAGATTAGCAATGCACACGTACAATCCAAAATGAACTTACAGCTATGTCCCTGGCATCCACACCGGCTGCACGTTGGAGCCTTGCGCTTCTGAACGCCGCTCACACTTGCTTCAGGCTAATCTTGCCCTTGTGAAACGTCTACTTGCATAGGCACTACAAGGTAAACCGGAGATGGGGGAGCTAAGGGAGGTGGGGAAACAGAATGCACGATCATCATGAGAGCATCTCCAAGAGTATCTATCTATTCTCCAGCCCATGCGACCTTCTTCTGAAGGTGTTCTTGAGTATCCAGCTTGCCAGCCTGAGCATAGTCGACTATGCGCTCGAGGTTTTCATCTGAGAATATCAAGCTCCCTCCAAAGTCAAGGAACATTGCACGGACGTACTTGCTCTTGGCCTCCTGGTCACCCCAGTTGAGGAGCTTGAGTTGCAGTTGCTGCTTAGCTTCGCTTGCTTTGTATAGTTTAATGGCCGATTTCTTCATTGCTCTTGCTGGCTTTGCGGTGCTGATCTCGCCGAAGATGTTAAATGCAGCTGGGTCACAAAGATCACAGCACAGGGATGGTAACTTAGAAGTGCAGCGGCGGCAACCGTCAGGTTGTTCATTATTATACTAGAGGTGATTAAATGCTGTTGTGATCAAGCATGAGAAATGATAGATACAATCGCCCAAGATCTAATCACATACTACGCTTGTCGTTTGAATAGAAAAGTGTAATGAGTGTGCGTCAGCACTTGAAGCCTCACGATTTGGTGTTGACAATGTCAAGGAATGCTAGTTGAATGGCTTTGGTTTATTTCTTTACCGCAGTGATCTTCGTGATTGTGCTCTTTGCATACAAGCACCTCAAGGCCTCAATGTCGACTTCAATATCATTAGCGTGATTTTGTGTCTCTGAGTGTCAAATTAGCCCATTGTACCAGTAAGAATACGCAGAAAGACATACCTATATCAGCATTGAGCGCTGGTTGTGTGGCCACTAGAATATCTGAGTTAGTGATATTGTCGTTGTCACTTGATTCGCTGCTATCGTTTGAGGCAGGCTCTGAGAGAACGATGGCTCCAGTGTGAGAAGCCTGCTGATTATCAAGTCGCCTACGCTTGGACACTTTCTTGGAGGTGTTCTTACGCTTTTGTTTCTTCAGAGCTACAGCTTGAGCTTTTCGATGTGCCTGTTTTTAAATATTGCTGTCCCAGAGTGCCTTCTCCGCAATTAAGATCACAAAACCTTGAAATCTGTTGCCTCTTGCTGCACGGCTAAAGTGTTGCCAGAGTGTGTTGAGGCTTGATGGTACTTTCCACTGGATAACAATCTTGATGTCAGATAGGTCCAGTCCCTGCAAAAGGAATTAGAAATTATATTGCTCAGATAAACGATTAACTCACCATGCCAAAGAAGTCAGTGACACATAGACCAAAGGTGTCACTGTTCTTCAAGGCCTCAAATTCATCATTCCGGTACTTGTCGGACATTATCGAGTGGAACCACTTGACCTTTTGCCATAGATACTCAGGTAGGCGACTTCGAAGATGCTAAGTGGCCATTTTAGCTTCCCGAATGTTATTGAAAAAACCAGAATTTTGGGAGATAGGGGGTCACTGTCCTTGAAGTTGTCTGGAATGAGAAAGTCAAGGTCACAATATGATTCGGCAGAATGTTGCATTTTGCGAACCCCAATGGCAATGTCTGAATGGTTATTTGAGTGTAAAATATAGTCGGTTTAGTTAGGTCGCAAGTGCAGAAGATCGGTCACGTTAGAAAGGACTGGAGCTGGCAGAGTAGTAAAGGCGGTATGAAACAGAATAGAGTCAGAAATGAGATAGCGAAGAGAGCTGATGTGCTTGTATTGTTCGCGGAAGGTGCTTCATTTGCTAATGCAGTGTCCTTCGTTGAACACAAAGTAGAGAATCTGGGATGTGAAGCCAGGATTCTTCCAAAGCTTCTCGCAAAGACCCTTTGAGCGCATAAGCATCTCCAGGTTTATTACAACCACCTGGTGCTTCCTGGCTTCTATATCCTGAATTTCGGGTTCTGAATCAATTAATTGTTAAGATAGAAATAAAATAAGGTGTATCGCAAATGTCTCCTCCATGGCACTTTGCGCATTCACAGCAATGGCGCTGATCCCAGCCACCCCCAAGATCTTGACATTTTGCTGTCCGAGACTATTGAGTAAAGTAACCATGAAGATTATCTTGTCTTGCTTGTCCTCAAGAGCCATAAGCAGGGGAATCCAGAAGGAAAGCGTCTTGCCAGAGCTGGTCACCGCAATGGTGACAACGTTATTTTGTTTTTCATATAGTGAGCAAGTGACGTTAAGCTGGAAGCGACATGCACGTTTTCCGAATTTCTATTGCGTAAGATCACAAATTTGCTGAATAGACCAAGAAGAAGGAGCCATCTGGCTTCTGGAACTGCCAAGTATGGTTGTCCTCAACATAGGAGGTTCGAATGGGTGACTAAGCAGGAGAGATCCATGACAGGGAGCCCCCACGTGATAATCCCGACAGCACGTGAGGCCAGAAAATTCAGGAAATTCCATGCAGAAAATAGGGTGTAACACCCAAGATCTCACTGCTCACGTACTCAAGATCTCCGGTTCCTCTGAACAGCAAAACCTCGGCACACCTTAAGGACCAGCCGTTGTATAGACTTGCCCATCCTTCACACACCTCCGAATTTGGCTTACTCGTAGAAATCACATGATCCCGGTCACATAATCAGCACGTGTGCACGCCCTCGGATGGAGCAGGGCTTGTCTATAGTGATGGCTGGTTCAAGAGCCTGTAGGAGCCTGAGACTTGCCTTTCATTCATACAATGTCCGAACTCGGCTTATTCGTGAAAATCACATGATCCCGGTCACATAATCAGCATGTGTGCACACCATCAATTTGAGAAGGGCTTGTCTACACCGTCAGCTGGCTTGAAAGCCTGATACTCACCTATATTTCAATATAGGTGGCTCAATTGGTGCTTTGTTATATTTAACACAGACTCTGATAAACCTCATCCTCCAAGTAAACATCACATTCACCCTCCATCACAGAGCCTTGATGGCACGCCGCAGCATGTTTCCACCTAGAATGCCACTCAGTCCTGAAAAGACTGAAAATCTGCCCCAAATGGTCGCTCACCAGTGGATCTCGGGGACCTACGCACAATCAGCAGGCCGGAAATCCGCAAGACGTCGATAAACTGACCTTGCTCGGAACGTCCTTGATGCCCTCGACCGGCACCCACTTCGCGCATTTATGACACTTGCCTTGTAGGAGGTTGGTCTTCTCGTGCTTCCCGACACGGTCACGCTGAATCGTCTTAAAAGCCACGGGAGGAGAGAACGGGCGCCCTGTCATTGCGGAGATGCCTATGTTCCGACATGTCAGCAGAAAGCTCACTGCGAATGGAATAGAGCGTCAAGGAGTACCATGGGCGTACTGCATATGATAGCTAGAAAGGGTCAGCGGTAATACACGACACAATGATGGCCAACACTCTATTTCATGCACAATTGTCAGCAGAGCATGTTGTGCCGAAGTTGTCACGACGTACCACTTGAAAGCAGAGAACTTCGTCGACAACCACATCCTCTTACCATCCCCTCCGCGCTCCTTGCCTTCGCAACAGATAGGGCAGAGCCCGACCTAAAAGATTGGTATCTTCGCGTCCGCATACGATGGTTACTACTCACCTTTGTCGCCCCTACGCCCTTGACGAAACGCGGAGTGTACAAGTCAAATGAATCCCGCGGCGCGTTGTACGAGCCATCTGTCATCTTTTGTCCTGCTACAACGCTAGTGACAGTTCCTGTTCATCCACGACCAGATCAAATTGGAACGAATGAGAGCCTACGGATGGAGTTCCTCGCCCGTGATCGAGCTGACGGCGAAGCGTCTGTAGAACAACGGAAAACCCTGATGCAGAGGGATGCGCAGAGGGAAGGTGCGGTTTGGCACCGTCACTTTTGCCTCGTCAGTATGATCCTCCTCGGAGGCAGAGTGTTGGTCAAAGCGAGCCCTCTTGCGGCCGTGAGTATTATGGTCATCTTCTGCAATGCGTTTGCGGCCGACTGCACGCCTTGGTCCCGCACGTGAGCTGCACGGAGAGGCCGGTAAATCGAGATCAGAAGACATAGATAGAGTATTATTCCGCAAAGAGGAAGGAAGTTGTCGCCGTGAGCGCTTGAAGTACCCGGAACTCGCTTCTGCGGACGGAGAGGTGATTTGAGAACCAGTAGGGGCAATGTCGAATGGAGGCATTAGCTGAGGCGACCGTTCGCTTGTGGCAATACGGCGGCGGGAAATTAGTAGACGCAGTCTTTGATGTGAGGGTATTGAGGTTGTGCGTGGTCGGACTGGAGAGCAGACAGAAGCAGGCGAAGAAGGGACAGAGGAGAGACTTGACAAGGATGAAGGAGACGACAACATGACGGAGTCTCGCGATATTGGCGACATTGAGTCTTGCGCCTTCTGATAGTCTTCGAGGGAGGGTATCTTGCCATCGCAAGAATCGTCCGTAGTCGTGCTTTGGCTATTATAAGGAGATGACGTATGCGCTATGGGGGACACCGAGAAGTCCGAAGGCTGCCAGAAGGCGCCAGGAGAAGATGCAAAGAGGCCTTGAAGTGGAGTACTAGGAGAAAGCATAGTGATAGTCTTGACGTTGTGACAAGCAGGAGTATGGAAAGGAGGTAAAACGAATGCGCCGCACGCGGGCGACGAGACAAACTTGGGAGACATCGAGTCAGGAGGTGAATCTGGAATGCTAAGAGTCACATCGGCGTCCGTGTTGCGCAATGCAGATTCTTTGTAAAGCCATGGAGAGCGAGTTGCGAGCGAAGTCAGAGGAGATGCTGAACGCTTGATTTCATACAAGCCGGAGGCGGAGAGAAATGGAGCAGCTTGGATCTGGTCGCAGTCGAGGTCGTCCTGGATGCGAGGAGACAGGGCAGAGTAGTAAAGTGCCATTTCATGAGAAATCGGAGACTATATGCGCGGGGATTAGCAGCGAAGAGTGCGTCGAGAATGGGGCAGATGAGAGGATGGAAAAGAGCGAGCGCGCGCGGAGGCAACGCGTTGACGCGTCTCCCCTTACGTAAGCCGTGCATTGGGATCTGTGCACGGTGTTGGCCAGCACTCCCGTTTCCGTTCGCCATGGCTCTCCCTTCCCTCCTCTCCCTATTCTCCTTGCTATTCTTCTTTCGGATATTCCATCTCACTAATGCATCTGCACTAACGACGTCTATCGGTGCTAATGAACGACTCTGCTTCTACGCCGACGTGGACAAGGCCGGGGAGAAGATTGGTGTACGCCCTCCGAGCTTTCACGTGTTCGCTCCAACTAACCTACCGGTCTAGTTCTACTTTGCAGTAAGCCCAGCATGATTCATCCTGTATATTTGCGCCTAACGCCACGCAGGTGCAAGCAGGCGGCTCGTTCGACATCGACTTCGAGGTGAAGGACCCGAACGAGCGGGTGATCCTCGACGGCGCACGGGAGCGGCAGGGCGACTACGTCTTCACCGCGAACACCGTCGGCGAATACGCGTTCTGCTTCGAAAACGACATGTCCACGCTCACCGAGAAGCTCATCGACTTTGACATCATGGTCGAGAGCGAGCCGCGCCGCGAGCCGCCAGCGAAGCCCGGGCAGATCTCGGAACACACCACCGCGCTCGAGGAGAGCATATTCAGGCTGAACGGCATGCTGCTGAGCATCAAGCGCAACCAGAAATAGTGAGTCTTGACAGTGCGAGATGCGGAAGCGCAGGGACTGACGTGCCCCGTGTTAGCTTCCACACCCGGGAGAACCGAGGGTTCGACATTGTTAAGGCGATTCAGAAGTGCGTTCACGGCTTTCCTGTGTTCGATCTAAGGAACTTACATCTGGGGCAGCCGCTTATTCTGGTATGCAGTGATGGAGTGTTTGGGCGTCATTGGGATGGCAGTGTGCGTGTCTTATAACCACACCGAACTTCTGACCTTTGACTGACCATCTGCCGCAGTCTGCAGGTCTACATTCTGCAGACATTCTTTACGAAAACGGGTCGGCGGTACAAGGTGTAACTTATATCCACTCTCTGGGATACCTTCATCATATCATATCCTCTCGCATGCTGGCATGGACATCCGACACGGGTCTAATTTGGTATATGCGTGATTCATGACCTAACCAACAGTGCGAATGGTCATACAAGATTGTGACAACATTTTCCCTACTTCCTTACATTCTTTCATCTTGAGCGGTGCGCATTCACGAAGTCTTGATCTTCATGTGCACAGACTTCGCCCTGGTCAGCTGGTCGTAACCTACAGAAACACGTGCAACGTCAAGAATGTTATGTCGCCCGGACAACAGCAAGACGTACCGAACTTGCTCAGACTGATGCCTCGGCCGCTGTCCTTCACACCCGTCCACGCAAGCGCGGGATCCAGATAGTCACATCTGCGACGATCGTTCAGTCTGCATTACGAGAATCATTGATGTGTAGGACATACCTGTTCAGGAAGACTGTGCCGGCCTGCAGCTCGTCCACAAACGTGAGGAAAGCGGCCTCTGAGTCTTGGTTTGCCTCCGCATTGGTCCATACAGATGCCGTGAGACCATATGGCGAATCGTTCATGAGGGTGATTGCTTCTTCGTCGGACGAGACCTAGGAGAATAAATTCAAACTGATGATGGCTCAAGGATATACGAGTCATGGCACCTTCTGAATCCCAACTACAGGGCCGAAGGTCTCCTCCTGTACACCAGCAAGTATTGATTATTTCTCGTCGACATAGCGGACAGATTTGGACGCACCATCATGACATCCATCGCTACCAACAGGGCTCGTCAGCGATCCTAATGCTACCCGCTCGTGTACACTCACAATGGTTCACGTCCACAAGGACCTGCGGTGCAACAAATGCCGTGCCACTGGGTGCAGCTCAGGACAGTACTTCAGAGAGGTAATGAACTTGACACGCACGCCTTTGCCGCAGGGAACAGGTCTTCCGGGATGAGAGCCTTTGCACCGGCCTTGACTGGAAACAGACTGGGTTCAATACACACAAGGCAATTGACCGATGTGGCACTCACCAGCATCGGCAACCTGCTTGCGGATCTTCTCCGCGCTGGCGACGCTTACAACTGGGCCGAGATTCACATCCGGCTGCGTCGGGTCACCTAGCTTGTAGTTCTGTGACATAATGTGAGCGATTTGTCCCTCGGGTTGAGAGTTGTCCGCACTACCTTGACCAAGTCAACGAACTTCGCGACGAAAGGCTCGTATACGGCCTCGTGGACGTATATGCGCTGCGTGCATTGAGTCAGAATCAACGCGTACGTTCTCCAGATGCTGAGACTACCTCGATCGCACAGCAGCTCTGGCCCGAGTTGAAGATGGCGCCTGCATCACAAACTTGAGCAAGCCGGAAGCCAAACAAAGTCAGACCTCTCACCGTCAACTAATTCCGCGACCGTATAATCAAGATTCGCATCCGGTCGAACGTATGCAGGATCCTTCCCGCCTAGCTGTTCATCACAACATCAGGCTTTTCTCCACCACTCAACCAAGATAGAGAACCCACCTCAAGCCCAACACCCTTGAAGCCCGGCGCGCTGACCGCAGCCTGCTCCACCGCCTTGCCACCCGCAACACTCCCCGTGAACGACACAAAGTCGACCTTGGGGTGCTGCGCCGCAAAGCTCGTGAGCGCGGGGGATAGGTGCAGGACCTGGATGGCATCCTTGGGCACGCCGGCGCGGGTGAGCGCGAGCGCGAAGCGCTCTGCAGTGAGTGGCGTCTGCGGAGACGGCTTCAAGAGCACGGCGTTGCCTGCGATGAGCGCGGGGAGGACGGAATTGACGGAGACGAGGTACGGGTAGCTGTAAGCGCCGGCGCAATGGATCAGTTGCGATGTCAGCGATGGTGAAAGTGCGACGCACTTCCAGGGCGCGACTACGAGGACGACGCCTAGCGGGATGCGCTTGATGTACCGCTTGAAGCCGGGCTTGTCGGTGTCCTTGAGGGAAACGTCAGATAGCGCGGACTCGGCAATGTTGAGGAGGTAGTCTGCGCGGTCGAGGAAGCCACGGATTTCGCCGGGCACCTGAGATACGGGACTGGAGGGTGATCAGGCACTACACGGCGCCTACTAACTAATGAGCTGCTGAGACGTACCGGCCCATCTGAAGCGTCAATTCCATCGGAATCTCCGCGCTCATGCTCCTGAACTCGTCCTGAGAGAGGATAGATTAAGCACCGTCGAATATATACGATCCCATGTCACGATCTACCATGAACTTGCGACCAATAGCAATCCTCTCCTGCAGCGGTACACGGCGCCATTTTTGCTGAGCGGCAGCAGCACGGCGAATCGCATCGTCAAGCTCCTGCTGAGAGGGATACGTCCGAGTGACCAGGGGCTGCTGTGTGTGTGGACTGATGGTTGTCTGCGTCTCCGGAACAGCCATGGTGATGTACGATTGTCCTAGATAAAGTGCTAGCTCAAGCTCAAGCTGGAGCTTCGTAGCTACTTCCGTCTTTCCGTGTTGCACGTGACCGCTACAACGCTCGTCCCGCGCCATCGCTCGAAGCCTTTCGTGAACTGAAATCTCAACTCATTGTCTAGGAGCGGGGGGCTGCGCCCACCACAACAGCATGACATTGCGGCCTTTCGCCATAACCATTGACAGTATCTTCGTTTCAACTTGTCTACGACGGTCTGGACCTCTATGACGAAGAATATGAGGATACAGCGAAACTTCCTACTGTCCTGTTTCACGAGCCTACTATTCTGTGACATCGTCCACTGTCCCTCAGTTCATCCTCTAGATACTCCATTTTTTCAAGGCGACTACTTGTTTCCTCATCCAATACCTCCCTCGGAAAGCCTACGGGTGCAACGCATATCGACCCATGAACCCAGCGACACATCACTACGAACAACCCCGGCATGCCATGTTCAACGTTAACCTCTTGCGCGCACCTCAGCCGATGACGCAGCGCGCCCTACATATCCTGTGGAAGAGCCTCGATGGGCGTCACGTTCGCCCGTGCAGGAGAAGTCGGTCTCAACGCTCCGAGAACGCGAGCGCGAGTTCAGGAAGACGACCACGACATCCATCAGGGCGCGGGCTAAACTTTCGGATAGCTCGAGGCGACGCATGCCGGCTCTGAAATGGTGTGCCTATCTCGCGCGTGGTTACGTCAGGCTCTGTTTCGGCCGTCCTTGATGTCTTCTCAGTATACTTGCTGGGTGATCCTGCATCTCTTTCGTGCGCAGGTTGTGCTACCTTCTTACATGCTACATCATCCCCAACACTGCTCCAACTGACGATCTATCTTGGAGAACACAGGTGAAGTCACACAGTAGAGGTCATTCCCGCACTCGGTGCATTGTTGGAGCGTTACCTCTCGGCCACGCGACGAGCTCTGAACGAACCCCGAGTCGTGCTTATATTGTTCGATGACTTGTTTTGCAGCACAAGGTAACCACACATCAACATGACCATGATGAGACTATGCTCGTATCTTACTAGGTGTGCATGCCTTGCACCGGTTGACAGCGAACCTCTTGCTGAAGCAATCAGATATATTTGGGTGCTTGTACAGTCTTGGCGCCGTCAGTACTTACACTGAAATTCATCATCAGCCCAACTCGATTTCGCAGAATAGATGAATTGAACCTATAGCCTCTTTGGTAATTGTCAGTGTGTTCGGATCGGACTTGAAGGGGAACAGTGTCTCGTTGCCCCCTCGATTACCCTCCGAGCAAGACTTCGTTAACCCCGCAGGCCGAATGTTGCTTTCTCAGCTCTTGAAGCTTTTCACAAGATTGATGTGTTTTCGTCTCAGAATCCGGATTTCCTCACTCGTTGGAACGAATGTAGTTCCAAGTTCGCTTCGTGACCTCCGCCTTGTGTATTTAGTGATGTCCCCAGACGAGATGGTGGCCACGAAGATTCCGGTAGCGTTGCCATGGTGTTTATTCCACCTTGCCTGAGAGTGATTTATGCCTTCTGATTTATGCTGGTGCTGTTACTTCCTCCACAGCTGAAAGGCGGCACAAGCATGTGCTATTTCTTCCGGATTGACTTGGAGGGCCGCGGTCTTGCTCGATTTTCTGCATGTCATGACTGGGGATGTTTTCCCTGCCTCGTACACCCCTGGAACCCGCACTGAACGGATTGCTCTTGGTCCTAGAGGACCAAGAGGTGTGCTAATCCAGTTCCAGTGACTGTGTCCTAGAGTGTCTCCGGCATAAGCAGTGTCGATAACAGAACTATGTTCCATCTCGCGCATCAACTTGGGTCCACGACACGACTGCCTTCTTTCTTGACTTTCGGTAGATACCATGGTGTCCACTAGGACCCACGGCAGCCAACCCAGCGCCGCACATGACCAGGCCACAGACACGTGACACAAGTCGCACTACGTGCGGACCGCGACACACAACGTCTGGATTGGCAGTGCATATGGCCTCCGGGCTGACGCCAAGTCTGGTGCTTGTTTGCGCGGTCAGAGACGGCACAAGCACACAGCCTCGTGTTATATCCAGTTTGGTTCCTTGTGTTGTCGTCCTTTTTTCTATAATGGCGTATTTTTATCTTCCTCGTCGACGTCGCTCGACGTTGTGCCCCAGCGCATCTCCTAGGGAGACACGACGGGTGTCAAGAACCGGGTGATCAGCCCGTCTCGACACCACACTGGGACTTAGTCGAGACCCCCGTAGCCTCCATAACTCACAGAGAGCCACGAGGGAAACACCCCTTCCGGTTTCGACGCTGCCTTTTCGGCGGTTTAGTCGTTTGATTTTTGTGTCCCAGCGCGCCTTGACGGCACTCGGGATGTCGATAGCGGGACGTTGTCCTGCCTCGTGCATCCACCTGGGACGAAGGTGACCCCCTGGGTCTTTTTTCTTGTCGAGTTAGCGCTGGTTTCCCTAGGCCACGGAATCCATGAGGATCTGCGGCGACCGATCCGAAGCCGCACTGACCATACCACGGACAGACATTGACAACCGCGCAGAACGCAGGCTGTGTGACACGTCGAGGCAGGTAGTGCATGTGGCCATCGAACCGACGCCGAGCTTGTCACTCGTGTGGTCAAAGACGGCACAAGCAAACAGGCTCGGATATCCACTTCTTCGCCTTGGGTGGCTAATTTTTTATCTTCGATGTTGTTCAGTTGTATGTTTTTTGCGTCGCCCGGCGTTGCGCCCCAGCGCGTCTCGACGAGGCGCGACGGGTGCCGATAGCGGGGTGCTAGTCCCGCCTCGTACACCACTCTGGGACTTAACCGAGACCCTCGTGCATCCATATTGGACACAAATCGAGAGAAACTCCCCTTCCGGTTTCGACGCAGTTTGATGTATGTGGGCATTTTGCGCCGTAAAATTTTTTGTCAGTGTCCCAGTGCACCGCAAGGGCACCCTGGATGTCGATAACGGAACATGGTCCCGCCTCGTGAATCCACCTGGAACGGCGACGAAGAGCCATTTTGGTCTTGATCCGTTTCGTCGGAAAACATCGCGCACTCCACAAGGAGCCGCGACGGCCGACCCAATCAATGTCGCGCACATCGACACCACAAGCGGACATTGGCAGCTGCGCGAGGGGCAAGCTGCGTGACACGCTGTGGGCGAGAGCGCACATGGCCACCGGGTCGACGCCGAGCATGTCCGATGTGCGGTCAAAGACGGCACGAACAGCGGGCTTGTATGGTACCTGAGAACAAAACAAGAACTGATCGATGTATCAGTACGACAGATGGCGAGGAGGTTGGATCTCGACGACGGCACACACCACAGTCTTACGGCCCGACTGCAGTTTGTCGGAGGTGTGGCGTTGGCGCAGGGAGCAGCGGGAAGAACGTTTGTTGGTCGTATCTCAGTCCTAGATGTTACATTGAGGGTCTTCATGTTGTTTGAGGAGCGCCTGCAGATCTGAAGGGCGACGTTGAGCGGGGGTCGCGATGACCGATGTCGAGTGTGGCGTCTGTGGCGTCGAGGATATCGGTGCGTCGACCGGGTCGCAGCGTCCTGAGGCCTCCATCGCCAGATACCTGAAGCATCGCTCTTGTAGGCGGCGTGCAGCGGTGGAAGGGCGACGAAGGAGGGACGCGACGACGGGATGAGGGAGGACGTGGTGGGAGGAAAGAGCGACGGGGCGTGGCTCGTCCATCAGTGCGGGTTCTTATACCCTCGGCAACGAGCGAGCCGGCTGTGGCTTACCAGCTCCGCATCCCGTGGCCAGCCAGTATCCTCGATTCTCCGACATAAATCCAAGCGATTGAAGTCCAGCGGCATGGGTGGATTGCGAATAATCGGACAAAGCTGTTGCAAGTGGCGGCTGACGGAGGCCTCGACTGTTTATATCACCTTCCATACTGCATAATCGCCCCGTATATTGTCGTAAACAAAGGAAGAGGCGTACATGATCGCGACTGAAATGGGCGGATGCGCCCAAAGGGGGGAAGGAGGAAAGCGGGCGAGGACGAGCAGATTGAACCGAAGCGCCAGCCACAAGCCACAGCGTCCACAGCGCTAGTTCCATGGCACCGGAGCGCCCACGGGCCGATGATTCCGGGTGCAACATCGGACGCTTGTGGCGTGCACACTGCAGCAGGCCCATCGCATTCGTGGCAAATTCTGCGGGGGCGCGCGTCGGCGGCGCTGTGGACGACGAACCAAGATAATTGATGCTCCTTGTCTTCAGGATCGATGGTGAGGGAGGCCACAGGATAGCTGAGGGCGTAACGAGAAAAGACACCCACCGCGCTGGGTGGAGGCTGGCGCCACCGTGGATGTCAGGGGATGCATACCTGTGCAGCACTTACCTGCAACTCCAGACATATTTTTCTCACTCAGTAACGTCTGCAAGAGGCAGCGCGCAATATTGCGCGTATATGCATTATGAAAGATCCAGAGACTGACGTCAAGTCCTCGGACAGTAGAGCGCACATGGCAGTATCTAGATGTTGTCCTCTGGTGTGTCCTCGATCATCTTCGCGTAATCGTCGTAGCTCGCAAACGTCGGCAGCGACTTCAGCTTCTTCTTGCGTTGCTTGTCGTCGCCATCGTGTTTCCGCTTCTTCGAGGATGCGTCGGCAATGCCACCCCACTCCGCGTCGTCCTCTGACTCCGAGCCCGCGTCGGACCCGTCGTACTCGATGAGGCCCATCGGAACCTCGGCATCCAGCGACAAGAGATCTTCCGCGTCCGACCCCTCCACAAGAGAGAAGTCGTCGCCATCTTCCTCTTGGTCGCTCTCTGGCTCTTCATCTGAGCCAGCCTCGGCCGCCTCTGCCTCTTCGTCAGAGGCACCGCTGTTCATGTCCAGATCCGAGGGGAGGTCATCTTCGTCTTCCATGAGGTCGTCGTCTTGCAGCTCAGCTGGCATGGTCGCTTTCATTGCCTGCACGAATGAATCAGCACCTATAGTCCTCAACGCGGACAACCACCTGGAGCACTGACCTTCCAGATCTCGGCTTCCTCTGCATCAATTTCTTCGTCACCGCTGACCTCAGCCTCCACAACTTCCTTTTCTTCCACAGACGCATCGCTCTCGTTCGCAGACTCCTCGTCCTCTTCGTCGGAGTCCTCCCCGCGGCGCTTTCGCTTTTCCGTCTTTGCGGCCTTCGCCTTCTCCTTCTCGCTCTTCCGAGTAAAGTAGTTGTGGAAAAAGACCTATACAACAGCCATCGTCGTCTTTCAGACCCAAACTGTCAGCCTGATAGATCGATTAGCGCACCTGGTCGACGGGTATCCGGTCTATGCTTTGCTTCCAGAACTGCTCGTCATTGATGGGCACGGCCATGTCAGCCACCTCTCCCTTGACAAGCTTGACGCCGCTCGCGCCGTCCGCCTTGCTCGCGCCAGGCTGCATTGCGCTCGACCCTTTCGTCTTCGGCTTCTTGGGGTTCTTGTACACGAACCGGTCGAGGAAGTGTGAGAGCGTGTTCAGGGACAGGTCTGGCGTAGCGGTCATTGGGGAGGATGAGAGCAGCTGACGTGCGTGCAGAGCGATTGCGGGGTGATAATGGTTGAGCAGGGGGATCTAAGTGGGACAATAACTGAGTATCTGAGCAGAGAGTGACCGGAATTTTGGCTCACCAGCTCGTACATGGGAGTCGCAGACGCATGCGCGAACTGAGGATCCCGCTTGCGCGGGTCGTACTCCTGGGCGCCTTCCTCACTGTGCTTGGGAGCCGAAGCCCGAAGTACAGACTTGAGCGCAGGCTCTGAGATAAAGAGCTAGGGAATAGGTGTTAGCTTGACGCTCTAAAATTACGCTCAGACGCATGCGTACCTCTCCCAAAAGGTAAAGACCACCCGCAACGAACTCTGTGCCACCATTGCCTCCAATCCCAACGGCAAGCAACTGTAGGAACCGTCTCACGAACGCTTTGACTCGTTCCAGGTTGTGATCGGCCTTAAGCGCCTTGAACAGCAGGTTGAGGTACATGGCCTGCTTGTTGGACGATGCGAGCCGCTGGTCAGTGAGTGACGCGTAAAGTGCGCGGTAGAAGCGGTCCGTCAGGCTTGTTGCGAAGGCATGATCAGATCTCGACGTCTTCGTAGCCGAGAGCGAGGTCGTGATCTGCAGGATCAACACAAGTGCCTGCAATGAGATATTAAAGGTGGAGGTGTGGGTGATGAGGAAGAGCGTGTCGATGTGTTTGTTAAAGCTAGTACGGTAAAATGAGCTTTTTGCGCAAATCTTTGGAAAATGATGACATACACAGGGTCGCCTCCAGCCAATTCCACCTTCGCAAACGGCAGCGCACGGTTCACACCAGTCAGGATCGCGCCAACCAACCTCGAAGTCGTATCCTCGACCTCCGCGAAGCCCGCCGCGCCCTTCGTCTCCTTTGCACGGCCCTTACCCTTGCCCTTGCCCTTACCCGGCTTCCCGCCCTTCTTCCCGTCCTCTGCCTCCTCATCGTCACTTTCCTGTCCATTCGTACTTGCCGCATCCTGCGTAGCGCCTTTGTGGTTCGCACCAAGGATTTCCTCGAACATCTCGAAGTACACCCCAATCAGCGTGCGCGCGACCGCGCGGTCCGCCTCACTGGGCGTGAGCACGATCTGGTTCAGCGTGACCGCGGCGTAGTACCACGAATGCGTGTTCCAACGCTCCATCGGCTTCGTTTTCGGTGCATTCGCCTTCGCCTTGTCCTTCGCCTTTGGCGCGTCGTCGTCGTCGAAGCGGATGTGCGTGTGCAGCTTCTCGGCAGACGCGGCGGCGCCTGCCTGTGCGGTCGCGGACGTTGAGGCAGTCGGCCGGAAGATGAGCGATTTGACCTCGCGCGTGATAATGCCCTTCATTGCGGGGTGCGCCTGCAGAATCTGCAGCAGGTGGTACGATGCGCGGGAGCAGATTGATTTCTCGGTGTCACCCTTCACAGCGATAAGTCAGCTGAGAGCTACAGTGGAAACAGGTATGCTTGTGAGACGCACCAGCTTATTGACGAGGAGACGGAGCAAGTTCTGCTCCTGCTCAGGCTTGTCGCGGAGGAGAGTGGAAATGAAGGCGAGGGACTGCGTTCGGACGTAGTTCAGCGGGTCGAGCGAGTATGTCTGTACACAGGCGCGGATCAGCCAGTCGGTTCACGATATCAGACGTGGGAATATGTACCTCGAGGATTTGGAGGACAGAGAAGAAGTATTTCTTCAACCAGTCCTCAAAGTACCATAGTACGAGGTGCTGGTCTGTCACTCCTGGATGCAGCAGCGGCTGGTCGCGGAAGTACCTACAGCGAAACCATTAGTATAAAACATCTATAAAGCACTGAAGAAGTCAAGCAACAACTTACTTCAGCTTCCGGTTCGGTGCACCCCCGCCAACCCACCAATCCACCACACACCGCACCGCCTTCAGCCCCTCGTCTCTGCCGCCCTTCCCGCGGCCGCGCTCCGCCATGCCCTTTAGCGTCTCGAGCGCCTTCGCATTATGCACCGGGCTCGACTGCACGAGGAGCGTGAGCGCACTCAGCCTATCGGAGAGCGTACCCTTCGTGAGGATCGTCTGGAGGAACTGCGTGTCGGACGCGCTGTTGCCTGTCGACGCGGACGACGCCTGGTATGCTGCCGCGTCCTTCGTGAGTAGGTCCGCCGCGCGGGTCTGAAGCTCAGAGAGCTGCGCCGGGGTGGGCGCCGCGGGCGCCGTGGAGGCAGCGGGCAGCGCGGGCAGCGAGTCGTACCAGTAGGGCAGCGGCTCGACGACGAACTTGACTTTCTTCGTGGAGCCGGTCGGGATGGTGGGCATCGGGAGGGGCGCAGGTTTTTCTTCTTTCTCCTCCGTCTTGTCTCCCTTCTTGCCTGCCTTCTTTCCGTTCTGCTCCTTCTTTGGCTTGCCGTTCTCCTTTGCATTGCCCTTGCTGTTCTCCTTCACATTGATCTTGTCGCCCGCCTTCGCACTCTTGCCGTCTTTCTCTTGCCCAGCCCGAGGCTGCTTCTCCTGCTTCTTGTCCTTGCCTTTGCCCTTCTCCTGCACCTGTGCCTTCTCCGTCTTCGCAGGTTTAGCAGCCTTTTTCGGCGAGCCGCCCTTCGCATCCACATCTGCGCCTCCGCCCAACTTGAGCTCCTTCAAGAATGCCGAGACGTCCTTCGCAAGGCCCGGCTGCAAATCCGGTCAACAACCCACCCCTACACCCTCCTAAAAATGCACCACACTCACATCAACATCCTGCGCGCCCGTTACCATCTCCACATCCTCCGCATCTGCTGGCTTGCTTTTCCGGCCCTTTTTGCGGTCGCCGCCCTTGCCCTTGCCTCTGGCCTGGTCCGCCTCAGGCGCGCTCTTCTGCGTGGCGGCGGGTTCAGCTGCCGGCGCAGCGTCCGATTTCCTTCGTGCCTGGGTCGAGCGAGCCATCTTGTTCTCGGTTCCGAGAGATGGCGCCTCGGAAAGTAAAGGATTAAGAGGAACGACCGAGCGAAGACACTGCGGGTCTGCAAGCCTCGACAAACGCGGCTCGAGAAATTCGGCTTACATAATGGACTGCCTGATCGAGAACAGCAAGACCGGCCCGTCGTGTCCGCCGTAACATATCCTTCGTTCGTGGATTGACGACATGGAAGTTTCGTGGAACAAACGTAGACGTTTTCATCTCGGGACGCCCCCCACAAGCAATGGGTGCATGCACGTATGATCAATTCTGCGGTATCCAAACAAGCCGGTACCACTTCGGCATCTACTATACAAACTACGAGAACTCTGCATAGTAAACGAAACAAAAATAAGATATCCATCCTAGATCTACACAGGCCGATTCAGATGTACTCGATAGCGCGGGGTTCAGATTCATATAGCGAGGCAGGCATGCGGGGAGAGGAGCGGGCGTGTTGTGCTTATGTGTCAAAATGTGGCGGGATTACGGGAGAGGTTATGTCGAGTCGTCGTGCGTGGGGTCATGTACAATGAATGATGCAATGCGAAAATAGTGAGATGATAAGTCCATAACGTGTGGTGACGTGTAGAAGTTTGGTCTGTTCTTCTGTCGTTCGTCTTTCGTGTATCAAGACGCGGGCTCCACAGGCGACACCACCGCGACGACCACCGAAATGTCTGCGGACGCTCGAATCAGCACCGTCCATAAACTCACGCACGAGGCAAACACTCACCATCCAGTTTTCCGCCACTAAACTTCTTTCCCTGCTCCCTCGCCCTCCTCGCAAACGGCAGGTCCAGCCCTCCCCCCTCCTCCTCTCCCTCCTTCCGCGCCGCTTTCCCACGTTCCTTGTCCTTCATCTCCGACACGCTCCGCGCCCGCGAGCACAGCGCCTCGCTCAGCATCGCCGCCATCGCCCCGCGTCCCACCCGCGACCCACCCGCAAGGAACGGCCTGCGGAAGCGCACCACCTCGTCGAGCACGTCCTCGTCCCACAGATTATCGCTCAGCCCGTCACTCGCCAGGATCAGGATGTCGTCCGCCTGCACCGGCACGCTGAACACGTGCGCGTCCTGCGGCCGCGTCGGCGACTTGGGGCCCAGCTGCACCGGCGTATTGAACTGCACACCGCACGCCATCAATGTTCGCACTCGCTCTTGCACTCCTAGGAAGTGACTTACGTTCCACCACATTTCTTCCGTCCGCCAGACAATCTCCTCCCCACGAATGAGCATCGCCATGCTGTCTCCCAGATGCGCAATCTTCAGCACCGCATAGTGCACACGGGGCACCACGCGTGCCGTCGCGCTCGCCGACGCCCTGCGTGGCCGCGGCGCAAACAGCGTCGCCATCTGACGGCGCCCCGCGGGTGCAGGCGCATGCTCAAGAATCGCAAGCAGTGCAGTCGATGAACCCTCCTTCAAGGGAGCGCTTGGGGCCGTCCGCGCAAGCTTGGGCGTAGTGGGTGCCGGGGCCGGGAAAGCGGAAGCAGACGGTAGTATTGAATTACTATGTTGCTCCGAAATTCGCTCGCACGGAGGAGCGGACGAGTCGGGCAAACACGGCGTTTGTGGCCGACTGCTATTTTGGACGGACGCAGGATCGTCCTGGCGAGGACCGACATGTGCCCGCATCGTCTTCTCGTACGCTTTCTCGAGAATCATGAGCACGTCGAGGCCCTCTTCAAGCTCTTCGAGGGAGTCCTCCAGGTCCGCGTATAGCTCGTCGGGCTCGTACGGCGACGGCGTGTCCGAGTTTCTATCTCTGTATGAGCTCGGGACACAGATGAAGAACAAATGACAGCGCATACCGAGAATTCGTTGCTGCTTCTACTTCCTCCGAGCAAAAATGCATTAGCCTCCGCGCGAACAGCGCGCTGGGCGAAGCCTCCGATCCGCGTTTGACTAAATCACCGTCGCGGTCAAAATCAGTCAGGAATGAGAACCGCAGCGGTATCAGATGGCACTCACCGCGCCGGGAGCTCGCCCAGCCGCCCACGCCGTCGGCAACGCCCATGGCGTTGTCTCGGACAAAGTACGCATCCTCGCCGACCTGGACCGCCCGCTCTAACCCCTCCTGCGGATCCGCCCGCTTCTCCGCGCCGAACTTGCCGCGCCCGTCACAGCCCGCGACGGACGTGTGGCTGCGCTTGGGGATGCCGTACGCACCAACGTCGAGGTGGTAGCGCGTGGCGGGGCGGTCCGATGTCCGTGAAGACTTTGAGGCGTAGACTTCATCCGGGCCAGCGAGGAAGGAAGGCTCAAAGGGCGAGTAGGGGAACAGCGGGTAGTGATTTGGCGGGACGACGTGAGCGGGGCTATCAGAGTGACCAGAGGTGAGCGCGAGGGTGTATGGAGGAGGCCCAGAGGAATTGGATTGTGATTGAGGAGAGTTTTGGCCGTGGTGATTCGAGTATGACGTCGGGCTCTCGATTTCGGCTTTTACCTCTGCAGTGAACCGCGAGATGTTGCCAGCTCGGGGACTAGACGGTGGTTGAGACGGCGAGTCAAAGAAGGTCAGTACGCTGGGAGAATCCAAGTAGGCTAGAGGATTTGGCGAAGAGGTCGAGGTGAACAAAGTGCGCGAGGACGACGCCGAGTTGGAGCGGACGCGCGTAGACGCAACGGGGCGGGGTAAAACTGTGTAAAGACGCTTGTGCATCGGCTTCATGGTTGGCATCGTCGTGGTAGTCGATGAGCAAGGGGCATGAGGCGTTGACCGCAGCAGACGACAGGCTGCAACGGGGTCGGGCAGGGATGAGATGGAGGCTGAAAGATGAAGTCGCCCGTCGAGACCTTTCCCCACATTTGCCCGTCCAATCCCGCTTCCGCCTTCACCAGCCCGGCTGCACCCGGACAGCATCACGTGCTTCACAACCCGACTAAACCGGAGCGAGTTTAGCGACAAACGGCCAGAAAGCCTTCGACAGCCTCTTTGCTTCACTCTCTCCCTTAAAGCTTTCCGCCTCATGCTCTGTAACCTGGTTTTTACCATCTAGATTGCAAAATGGGCTCGGAATAACACACTCATCTCACGAACGCCGCTGGTCGCACGTTCCATAGTCTTGCACGAGTCCACGAAAGTATAGAACCCGCAGAACCTTCAGTAATCTACACATCCGCGAAGGCCATGTGTCAAGCAAACCACACGCCCACTGGGACGCAATTTCATCGCGAATCCTATCGTAATAGGAATTGACGGCTCTTACAGAAATCTTCCTACCGCTACGCTATTGACCATGATGTGCAGCATCTAGACTCGCCGACGTTGTCACATGCAGTCATGTTCTGCTTACGTGCTCGGCATGATGTGCGCCTCAGTCTTGGTTCCTATCATTTTAGAGTCCTCGAACATTCATTACGCGCTCGATGCTAGAACTCTAGCCATGGCGCTAATTGACGCGTGAATTGGGACACTGTTCCGGAGATAAACGGGCACAGTGTGAAGCAGGGAACATAGCGGCTCTTCTACCCGCGAATCACCTCAAACATTTGATTGGCTATCGACACTTCCAATTCTCTCAAGTGCATCCAATTCCAGCTCAACCCTGTCGCCGACCCGTCTTCGCAAAGTAAACAACAGACACCGTGCTGTTACCTGTCGCCGGTAGTTTCCAGTATTCTGTGGAAAATTTTACGTCTCTGTGTCATTGCAGACATCCCATGGCGAGTCTACATGCTCCAGCATAATTGTGCGTACGTGTTACGGCGACGGGAATGCATCGGGCAGCGTGTCGTACCAATCACATAGAGCGGGGTTCGACGGTGTTATCAGGTCAAGATATTTGGCACACATCCACTGCGACGCGTGCACCCTTACGATACCCTTGCTTTTCAAGCAAGAAAAGGGCGTATTCTCTGCACTGAGAGGGTCCAAGATGTTTGATGGCGGGCGAAGGAGCAAGATGTCAATGTGGTCGACTCGGGAGCGGGCTAATGTGGCATCTACGGACTCGAAGAGCGAAAGCAGTCAAGTATAGATTGTTGTATCGCAGGGATCTGCTGCGCAATTAATGGACATTTTGGAGGAAAAACATGATGGATCCGTGTCGTCGCTCCGCGCGGAGTATCGGAATCGTGCCGTGAATAACCAACGCTCCTCCCGTCGACTATCCAGCGGCACGAACTTCACCTCCTCAATGCAAAGACCGGGATTATGAATCAAGCCCACAAGTAGGATATCGCCCTGACGAATCTGAGCAACTTGCATTCGTCAACATTGAACATGAGGTTTCATCGATCTCATTGAAGACGCACTGTTATGGTTTTGATTCTGGTAGCCTTCGCAAATGGCTCCTCTGACAAATAGAGACCCAAGTTCCTTGTCAACGACACCTCGTTCAGCGTTAGATGGCGCAGGTCTGGGAACACGCATACGAAGCGGTACAAATCGCGCAGGCTCCAGAACATAACATATGTGAGCTCCAGTCGTTGGACGTGTGTAAAAGTGGGTAGAATATTGAATTTGGGAACACGCAACGGCGCAAGCCTCGCTCCGTTTTGGATTATTTGAAGCTTCTTCAGGTAAGGAAGCCGTCCCGTGAATCCATAAGCAAAGCGAAAGACATCTCGAGCGTTGATTGAGACATCCTATAATAGCTCCCCGGCCAGCTGGGCTCGATCGAGCCCCTTACGGAGCTTCTCAATGTCTAAGGTACCATCTCCACGATACTTGAAAGCACGCATTCTGTGTATGTGATTCGCCGTGTTGGCAAAGGAGTGACAATTTGAACCGCATGCAAGTCGAGTCTGCGCGTCCTGTATATGTTCGAAAACCATGCTCCAGATTTTCGGAGGCAAGCCGCCTATGCGTGCCGGACTCGCGGACTGAGGCAGTTGCGATGGACCGGGCTTGCTCATCGCTTTGTGAGTCCATAAATAAAAGTGGAAAATAATATATGAAGCTCACTGAGGTACGGGTTCAACCCCTTCGAAAACACGTTGCCCATTTGAGCACATATATGATGCCAGGCGGGGTCCAGCAGGAGGCAGAATCCGTGGACCATAGCGTCCTGAAACTCCAGCACTGCCCATCTCTCTCACCACTTCACAAATCGCAAAATACTGAGGAATGCATGCTCTTTGTCAGCGCCCTCGTAGCGGAGGACGCGAACCGCACGCAGAGGAGCTGGTGCGTTGCTGAGCGCCCACGTAATGAATGCGCCCTCCAGCTCGTCTTCGTTATCGTCCTGGTCGTCAGGTGGGCTAAGAGACGAAAGATCTAAGGCTACTCTCATACCGCCTCGAGTACTTCCACCACACGGATCGACGTTCCTTCAATCATGATGATGGGATCCTCAACCCCACGTGCCTCGAGCGGATCTGTCATTACCGCTGTATTGGGCTCGGCCGGCAGGATCGCGAGTATCTCGTCTATACACCCATAGTAAAGCCCGATGTACCCCAGTAAAAGTGACATGAAATTCCCCCCTGCAACGCCTGAGACGACTCCACCGGGGGCATCTTTTGTATCAATAGCCTCCATCAGCCACTTCAGCGTCGCGAGTACTGCTCGGAGGTTATCGTCGTATACCGCTCGCACGAAGGTGGCACCCCCGGGTGTGTTCTCCGTGCTTCGGCGAGATACATGCAAGTCGCTCGAGAGAGTATTGAGCGCGTTGCGAGCTCTCGCAAGGCAGTATGATATCCTAAGAGTTTCTACGGTAGTATCCATGTGTCACCAGAAATGGATGGACTATGAGCAGAGAGCGAGGACGTTCCGATAATGAGGTGGTGTCGCTACAAGCTAAGTTCGACTTGGTGCGAAGTGGTGCGTAGCTTGCCTAATCTTATCAATTGCACTGGCCCGGAGTGTCACATTGTGGCGCGGTCACTATCAGAGCAATGATAGCTGCATGAAGTGCCAGCGCCATTACCGTCACAATTCGGGAGTGCAGTGCAGCAATTGGACTTATGCTCTAATCACAACGTATGAGCCAGTCCCAGTATGCACAAGGTCAACGGATCGAGCAGTTCTCATCGCCTATGCAAGATGTACATCAGCGAACTTTCGTTTTCGCCTTTACTAGGTTGGGGGTACATGTTTGCCGGTCAACAAGCTCCATGTAGGCGTGTCGTGATAGAAATAGAATGTCTGCGGCTAGTACGTGTATATCTCCCCCGTACCAAGAAAAACTTCCTGTGTATTTCGATAGCACACACCAAGAAGTAAAGCTGTCGAATGTCCCGGAAGAAGTGATGCTACCGATTCACAACAAGACCCGCATTTCGATTGACCTGCCGTTCTGACATCTTGGCTTTTTCTGATACGAAAGTGGATTGGATTTATTACTATACGACAGCGGAAGTGTGTCAAAACACTGCACGATATCCTATATGATCCGAAATGGCGGGAGGAGCGTGAAAAGATGCTGTATCTTCGAGGTCCGTACACATCAGCTACAGTACAAGTATAGTCTCTCAGCACTCATTCCAATAGTGATGCCGTCTCGCGCTCTTCTGTTCATAAGACCCGTAGCGAAGCCTATTCCAGGCCATACGCGCCCGCATCCTGAACATATTCGTCCAGCTGCGCTGCATAGCGGCTGTGCAGGCAGAAGCTGTCGCCAGGTGCGCGAAAGTATCCGGGCATACACCGGTGCGCGACGCATGTTCCCGCAACACAGGCTACATCCGCGACGCCCGGCAGCGCCGTACAGTCCACTCCGGATGCATGTCCGCCGCCCAGCGGAATAACGCACCCGCCACCTGCGCGAGTATCGTCAGTACCACTGAACCCATGAGAGAAAGATGGAGATGGAGATGCACGTACAACTCTCGAGATCGTTGAACGTGTCGACGCATTCCCAGGTCGGGCCGCCTGCGGGCACGCCGCACGGCGTGAATCCCTCTGCGCATCTCGCGCGTGCGCGCATGCTCACAGGCACGACACGCTTTTTTAACGGGCCCTGGCTTGGGCACGATCCACTGTTGCTCGTGCACACACCGTTGCACTCGTGCTTCGGGAATGAGCAAATGCATTGCGAAGGGCTCCCTAGCGGCCACGCGGTGTAGCCGTCGGCGCAGCTGAACCCGCACGGGTTTGACGAGGAGCAAGATGGCTGAGCATGGTCTGGGTAACTGCACGACTTTGGGTGGGAAGAGGAGATCTAGGAACGAGTCAACCATTAGGTAAAGCGGTTCTGCGTGCAAAGGGGGGGAGTACGTACGAGACTATCGATAGCGGTCTCGGTCGCAGCCTGCCCAACGAGCGCGACGGCCTATGTACAGAATGTGAGCCAACGCAATGTTAACCCTTCTGGGTACATAACGACGTACTGATTGAGCGACGCTGCTAGTCAACATCCAATTCGTCACCGTCGAGTGACACAGGCACGCATCTGTACAGCGTTGGCTACAGTCAGAAAATACGTTAGAAGGGACGACGAACTGATGTGCCCGACGTCGTCGAGATGACCGCGATAGGTAACCTTCAGATCACTATTCACGTTCGCACAAGTATCAGACGATGACCGTGCAGCAATGCTACCCGGCTCTGCGGGGCGCACGAATGCAAGTGTGAGCGCCAGCGCCACTAGCGTGTGCATCTTCGCTTTTCGAAGGGATGGTAAGGAGTGAAGAGATGCAGGGCGAGCGAAAGAGTAGGGGAAGCAGAAGCAGCGAGCAGCATATCACCAGCAACTGCCTCCTTTTCAGTCAGTATCAAAACGCACGGGGGCGAGGCCTCTGCGATCGGTACGAAACAGAGGAGAGCGTGTCAGGCGCCCACCCTCAATTGATGGTGATCGCACTAGCGTGCCTGAACCGACTGGGCATTGTTGTCATCATCGGCGTCCAAGCCCATCCATTATGGAGTGCCCTTAGCAAGGAAATAAAATATAGCATAGGACTCTCTCTGCAACATCGACTGATTACCGTGACATCTGCGGCTTATCCAAGCGCTGGATCCTGATAATTCGTACATGAGTAATCGGCAGCAAGGACGTCTATATATGAAGGACTGGCGAAGATGCGAGCGGTACGATCTGGATCTAAGAAAGTTAGGAGGGATTGCGTCAGCCACAGACGCGTCCGTCGCGTGGCGCGCGCTAGCCACATATGGTTTCTCTCTTGTCCGCGAGAGCGCCACTGCGCCGAGACGCTAAGCAATATGGAGTCTGTGGATGAATGGATGCACCCAAGGAAACGTTTCATTGGTCCCCAGCTCTCAAGCCCAGGCCCATGCCTCAAGGGCACCATAAAGCCATGAACGTCACTTCCACCGTGATACAGAGAAAGCCAAGAATGCTGAGCAAGGTGAGTACTTCAGTTTCACAATAATCCAGGAGTAAAGCTCAGGACACATCTTTATTTCTACAGCGTACAGCGCGAGGGAGTGAAGCTCAAGGTGAGAGGAAGACAAGAACAAAGTGGCGGTCTAGCCGCCGCACGAGGTAAGAGATCTTGCCGTTCAGGTCAGCACGTCAATGTTCAGCCGAAAAGATAGATCCTGGGCTAGGGGATGTAAAGAGCTCAGCAGGCCAATAGAGAGGAGCATGCGCTCCCACGACGGGCTTCGGGATGCGTGAGACCGTTGGAGTCGTCCTGCTCCTCTTCGTGAGTCTACTTGGCATGACTCCCATTCAGCGGCGAGAAATGTAGTGCATGATGAGAGCCAAGTACATGAAGAAGCTCTACAAGGTTTGTCGTCGGTGAGCTAGAGATTAGAACATGCGTCCCTAGCGCGTGCGCCAGGGGCTTGCGAAGTGGGGTGATATCAGAGCCAGAGGTTGCGAGGAAGGACCGCAGAAAATCGCATTCAGGGGAGCCGAGGCAGCAAAGCGCAGATATGCGCCTTTTGTTCGATAAAAGTCAGGGGAATCCGATAATAATACAAAGGCATCGTGCCAGAATCGCGACAGTGTCACGAGCGGGAGATATTCTGGTAGGCTACGCTAGCCGACTCGTACTCGCTCACGAATATTCGATGCTGCTCCTTCGCCATGAACCTGAAGTGTCGTCAGCATATGTTGTTGAGCGGGGGCAGCGGTGGCAGGGACAGAGACGACGCACGTCATGAGTTCGTTCGCATAGTCGCGCACCAGCATAGCGGACTCCACGTCCATATTCGAGGTTGCGACCATCTGTGGCAAGCTCACTGTCCATGCCGGGCCACGCAAAAGTGCAACACGCATTCCAGACGTTAGCTTGCCGGGACAGCAGCGGACGCGGGGACGCACCAAGCATACGCAACAAATGCTCCGCGCCATATATCGCGCTCATCTCCTTCTCCTTCCCGACCTGCACCGTTGGGCCCGTCACGTACTTTTTGCGAATCTCCGCATACTGCGGCCGCTCGAAACGGTACAGTAGATTTGCGCCGAGCGCGCGGTCGAAGTACGTTTGCAGCCCCGCAACGATCGTTGGTAGTAGCGTCGCGGGATCTTTCAGTCTGTCCGTGAGGGTCAGTCAATAGGTGTCTTGCGGGCGAGTGAGGAGAGGAGGGAGGACGCACGTTGGTTCTGGCTCGGCCAGGACGTATTGTCGGAACTCCTCCAGCAGCTCGATGACGTTGGGACTTCGGGGTAGAGGTACAAGCTGTTCGTCGCAGCATTAGCACCATACGCTTGTCCTCAGCGAGTGTACGCACCTGGTTGTTCTTCGTAACCCCCTCCCAGTCGTCCACGAGCAGGAGCTTTAGGCTCTCGGGCACATTGAGTTTCATCTCCGGTCGCTTGCTCCCCTCATCCTACCACACACGCATCACCGTCAGTACCATTTCATTTCCGGGAATACCATGCCAAGGGAACCCGCGACATACCTCATCCCGCCCGCGCTTCGTGCCCCTCGTCCCGCCGTCCTTGCGCGCCCCGCGCCCGGTCTCGCGCGCCGCATACCCCTTCGCGGCGCCCTTCGACGAGCCCGCTGCCGAGGACGCCTGTGCAGCAGACGATTGGGCCTGGAGCGCCTTCTGCAGCGCGATGTTCGTGTCGTTGAACTTCAGCAGCCGCGTCGCATCCACCCACTCGTCCCATCTACGCGCGGACAGCGGAAATCAGTCATCAAACACCACGAACCAGACGTCAGTCTCAGGTTGATTGATATGGGGAACGCAGGGACGCACGTTTGCTTCCAGCCCTTGTAGTGCACGAGGTACTGCGTGCCGAGCATGCCCGTCTTTGTCGTCGCCTCGTCCCAGTGCTCAACCTTGAGGACTTTTGCCTCGTACACGAGCGGGCCGTGGTAGCACAGCACCCGCTCGTTCTGTGTGAAAGTAGCAGCCATTGCTATATCCTTGTCTTATCTTCAAGCAGATTGAGAGAGTCGTCAGAGCAATGTACGAAACGTTGACCTTCAGGTACAGAGTGCAGCTACAGCCACAATCAACAGTGGCGAACGCAAACCACGGGCGCCCGTCGCACCGACTCGCTCCCGGTCAAGATCAGAGACTAATATTATCACATTCATTGCAACGACCGCTACAGAGCAGAACATAGATAGCGGCATAACATATTCATAGCGTAACAATTATCATAAGAATCAAGATCCAGAGTCCGCAGACAGGAGAGAAGACGGCTCAAATCGCCTCAAGTGTCGAACCACCTGCAGTCTTGTGCACGCTTCGGTTCTTGCGATCTTTGTGGTGAGCTGACTTCTACGTCAGACTCTCCCGAATAAAAGAGAATAAGGGAGTGTGCGCACCTCTTAGAAGTACATATATACGGGCGGTGCTTCACCTGTCCACCTAGAAATATAGCTACAGCCATGACGAAGCCCCAAGAGACTGAGCACGCGACAGTACGGAACGCCAAGACGTGGTACATGTACGGGCCTGACATAGCATGTGCATGGTGCAAGGGCCTGCATCAAGATCTTGCCGACGCCGGAATGCCGCCGGAAGGGACGAGGGACCGACGATCCTGCAGCACATCAGCTCTCGTTCAAACCATAGGTACACAATTAATCATACCCGCTCGTCCTGCTTGGCACAATGGCAGCCCACGCGTCCCCAGTCATCGCCGGAGTCCTCCCGTGGCAGCCTCAGCGGCCGCCGCACACGCATGGCACGTCCTGCACACGCGCTTGGCCTTCTGCTTCGCTGCACCGGGTTTCGGTACGTTCCAGTCAAACACGCCGTCGTATTCGATCCCGTGCGCCTCCGCAAGTCCACGGAACAGCACGCGAAGCCCGTCGTAGTCGGGGAGGTCCTCGAACTCGAGCCCACGCACGTACTTGTAGAAGATGTCGAACTCCTGTGGTAGTCCGACCGTTAGCACCGGCTCCGTCTCGAGCTTCTTATCCCGGATAAGGTCCCACGTCTCTGCTGTGGTGCGCCCTTTGACCTTCCGCCATGGGAGCGTTCCACGCATGAAGTAGATGAGCATGTAAGCGAGTGCCTCAAGATCGTCGCGTCGCGAGCACTCTGCGAGGAGGAAGGTGAGACAGAGATAATGATCAGGTGACACGTGCACGTACCGATGCCAAGATGGGTGTTGATGGCGGCAAACAAGCAGGTCCCCACACCGTGGTGATCGTCCTGTTTGTACGGTATGTGCAAGTTCGTACGAGAGTCACGAAACTTCTTTGCAAGGCCAAAATCTATCATATTTACAACAAAATGCGAGTCCTGGTCCGATTTTGGGATGACAAAATTGGCGGGCTTGATGTCGCGATGGACGAGGTCGCGGGAATGAATGTATTCGATGCGAGAAATCTGGAAGAGCGGGTGGAGACGTCAGAAGGCATCAGACTCGGGATCAGCACAGATCATGACGCGAACGGCCAGGCGCTTCGCGAGGTCACCGCGAGGCTGTCTCACGCCATGTGCGCACCACGCCAGTGGCAATCCGTATAGCGAATGCGAGCCACAGACACTTAAGGTGGCTACTACGAGTATATTATACGAGTCGCAGCGGTAGATATGACACTCACAAGTTGATCAGCCAGTAAGAGAACGGTCTTGAGAGAAAAGTGCCGGTTGCACATACCGAAGAGGTCTTCTAGGGAGGGGCCCAGGAGGTCGAGGACCATAACATTGTATTCGCCTTGCTTTCCCGACCAGATGATCCATGGGACACCAGGTGCTCCAGAGAGGGACTTGTAGATCTTGGACTCTTGCATGAGCGGGCTGCCTTTGGCCGCAGCGCGCTCGAGCTTGATGGCGACCTCTTTGCCCGCTACCGTATGCTCCCCCCGGTACACCGTGCCTACAAACCGCAGCGCATATAGTCAGATCTCGGCGAGAGAAGCTAAACCACGGAACGCACCGCAACCTCCATACCCGATCTCCTCGTCAGCCCTGTATTTTCCGCCGAACGTCGAGTCGACTGGCATGGCGCTGGAGTATATTGAAAGTCCGAGAATGTACAGAGGAACATGCAACAAGCCAGTTTACGTGGCTGCGAGAAGGGATAGCGGAGGGGGGACGGAGGGGCGTGGTGGACGCGAGGCAGCCTCAGGCGTAGCGGGTGCGAGCGGGAACAAATCCAACCTCGTTCGTTTCGGGCGCGTCGCTTACCTCAGCTGGACCTTTCCGCCGACAACAATACTCTCGCCACATCTTTTCCTCTCCACCGTCGTCATCTCCTCGTTATCATTCGTTCTGCAGGATTTTGCTCGACGAATGCATACCTACATGTTTGACGACATCAAACTTACTGACATACGACTTCTCCGGGATCCCATCTGAAGACGAATTCGAAAGGTCTGACCGGAGGGCTGGTGTCATCCGAGTCGGGTTACTGTCGTCCGATACGTGCTTCATCCGTGCTCGGGTGTACGTTCTGGCTCGCACCTCTTCGCATGATGTAGAACCTACCGCGGAACTGTGATGAGCCTTGCTGGACAGAAGACCGGCATCCTCGACCAAGACGCTGCCCCATTCATCAGGCCTCCTGCCGCAACGGCTTGCCGTACACCTGCCCATGCTTCATTCTCGCGAGCACTATAATCCGATCATCGCTGGCTTTGGACAGAGAAACTCTCAGAGAGAACGCACGGTGGAATATCCTCGAGCAAACCCGCGGCATAACAGTCAGTCCATGGGACACCACTTCGTCGAATCCGTGATAGGACGAGCAATTGCAGTCGGCACCCATTGACGCGGCACTCATTGGCATGCCACCTTCCTTCTGGCTTTCGCTTTCTTTGTGCTCTATCTGACAGTGGGACGTCGCGGGCGCGCAGCAGGCAGAGTTCTGCCAGATTCTATTGCTTGTCGGATAACATATGCGCAGAGCAGGGACACAGCTAAGTCGGGTGGCATACTCCCTTCGATCTGTGGGTTCTTCGCTTTGCAATAGTCAATCGCTCTCATAGCTGCGCTGTGCAATCGGCACGCCCCGGACGCGCTATCTGGACATGTGACGCTATATTGGGCGTGTCGGCGACTCCATCAAGGGGCATACGCCCGGGTCTCGGACACGACCTGCAGCTCTCCTCGCGTCCACCGGTGTCTAGGCCGTCTTAATTGTGATTCTCAGGCGTGCCTGGCTTATTATTGCGCGCTCTTTCCTCTATTTGTGCCGACTGCAGGCGTCTGTTCCACGTTTGGTAAGTAGTTCGGCGCTGTGTCATTTCGAGCTTGAGCAGGACACGAACGTTTACCTGCGCGCACAGGTTGCATGACTGGCTTATCAGCTCGTTCAAGCTCGCCCTGTCTAGCCGCCAAAGCCGCCCAGACCTAGAGGCCATCTACTAGACAATCTTGTAGTTGGCAAGTCTTGGGCGAAGTTGGGAAATCTACCGCATGACAAGTGGGCGAAGTTGAAAGAGGTGGTTCACCTCGTTAAACTGCCTCGCTACAAGCTCTACTGACGCGGCCTAGGGCCGCTCGAAGCCCGGCTAGGGCTGGCTACGCTGCTGGCGAGTAGCAAGCAGATTTGACGCCCGATAAGTAGGCGACCTTGAACGAGGTGAACGTGGCAGATGCGACTTGCAAGCGGCAAAAAATGGTGGTGGTCTTGGCTCTCTACGGCACGATCTCGACACTATTGTCGTCGGTGAATGTGAGATGTAATAACCGACATGATCTAGATAGAGCTCTCGTGCCAGGTGCCGAAAGCTGGATGGGTTAGAGCCCGTATCACGTCGGACCTCTGCCCTGATGATCTGTCATTGAATATCATGACTCTCAAAGAGCAGGGACAGATAGATTGCACAGCAATTATAGTCTCAGGTTTCCTCAATAATAGCTGCTCATTCATTTCTCGCTCAACAGAGAATACCGATGCGATTACGGACGAGAGAACGCCAAGCTGGGCCCCGTGTCCGCAGCCCACGCTGCACACGCTGTGAGTGCTCCCGCGACGTCGCTCCGTCGTACTCAGCTGCTCACTCGACGAGTCTCAGTATTGATTTGAGAAGATCCTCCGTGATCCTTTCGGGACAGCCGGTGCAACGGACGTTCTGTGGACGCTTCTATGGAAGCCGCCGGGTGCAAATGCCACCACAGACAGCCCATGCACGTTCCGTACGCACAGCCAGAAACAGACAGATACAGAGCTGCACTCGCGTACCTTGCCCGCAAGACGTCCTTGACTTGATGCTCTGTGCACTTTCAAATCCTGCCACTTCATTATCATCATTATGATGCTCCGGGTCTGCACGACTGGGTGGTCCGCCCAGCACGGACATTGCGGCCTATCCCCATTTGACCCGTGCGTTCAGCCCGGGCCCCCGCGATTGGCCTCTCAGGTACCCAATCTTGCATCTGATCAAACGATCAGTCAGCCTGTGCGACATTCAACTGACTGCCGTTTCAGGCAAACAGCCGGTACTCACGTTACTACAGATCACCGAGCCTAGCCAGTCGGGGCCACCTCCACCGGGCAATACACCGTCACCGCTCAAAGAAACTACATGACCACGTCTTGCTCCAGAGAAATGGGGTGGCGCGTGTTGACATAAACCATCGTTCGGGCTGTGGTGCGCGCTCGCAAGCTCCTCTTCGCAGGCTGCAGCTGGCCTGGTGTATCGCCCGTACCTTTCACCGTGGCATGGGTGCTAATCCGGGGTAACGTAAGCCGCTGCACATGAACCCAGATTAGCTGGCGCCAGCAGCTTTCTCCTTCGCACAGCGGAATTCCTGGACTTGCGAGAGTTTCGCCGCACCCGAGTTGCAGGGCGCACTGCGGACGCGTTCCCGACAAGACGGGTGATCGACATGTCCGTTTGGCGGTTCGAACGCGGACACGGACACCAGCAAGAGCCCATCGGAGGAGCTGGGCCTCACCAGGCACGTACGATGGACGGATGCATCCTGCCCCTGCGGACCAGTGCCGCCACTGCCACACCGAGGCTACTCCAACATTATCACACTCGCGTATAAATACAGCTCTGCGAGGCCCATCGTCTTCAGCATCCCAGCCCTACCTCGACTCTACATACCTCACCAAGCACCAGCTAATACAAGCTAGCTACCCCAACGTTCACCGCTCACATCTCATCGTACAAATTCGAAACATGTTCTTCGACCTCACCATCGTACTCGCCCTCGGTGCCGCGTTCGTCGCGGGCTCTGCTGCGCCCCGATCCGCGCTCTCCCCCGCCTACCGCCGCGATGCGTCGCAGCAAGTTGCGGTGGCATGCTTCCAGCCGCCCACTAACGGCAACGAGTGCGCGTGCCCGATCGACCTCAACAACGACACCGGCGTGCTCATCAACGTCTACCCTGGCTACCAGTGCGCCTACCCTGGCGGCGCCTGCACGTGGTCCGACTCTGTCAGTACTTATTCAAATTGTTTCTGGTCCGCTAGGATTCGAGCGCGGATTCCGTCGGCTGCGGTTATACACGTACTGACGCTGGCACGTAAATTTGCATATTATTAGGATGGCTCACTCCAGAACACCCACCAAACGAACTGCCCGCCCGTCGCGCCGTGCGCCGGCTCGGAGTGCATCTGCCCTATCGACCTCAACCATGACACCGGTGTGCTGATCAACCAGTTCACCGGCTACCAGTGCGCTTATGCTGGCGGCGCTTGCACCTGGGACCTCGTGCGTACCATTCCTTGATATTTCATACACTGTAATCCGAATTTCGAACCAACGGCTGACGCGTCTGTGATATAGAGCGGTGTTTTGCAGAACATCTTCCAGACAAACTGCCCTGCGAACGCTGCGGTGTGCGAGCTGCCGAACAACTAGAAGAGTGGTCGCAACTTCCGCGATGCAGACGAGGCTCCACGACTTGATTAGACTATGATGGGACTCGTTGAAATACTCTCCTTGTGTCTGGTATCCTTTCGTTTTCCGTAATCCCCGGCCCCTTACCGTACACTTGCTAATGTTATATTGATTGATGTGCCTGCACTAAACTTCGCTGCCAGTGTGTACATCGTGTTCATATGCACTTGCGCATCCCGGACGAGTGACTAGCAAGCTCATTCGGCAGCGTGATACCGCGTGGGACTTACGAGTGGTCGGGCTTTTTGCGCATCCGCTATTGACTAGTTGTTCCTGAACTGGCAGGACATTCCGCGCATGCGGAGGTTGATGAAAGGGCCAGGAACTGACAGGAACGCTTTCCTGTGGGCCATGTGGCAAATACGTAGAGGGTAGAGCGGCTGAAGCACCTGCATCAATCTCTGTCAGCTCCGGGTCCCGCGCACACCTATTCACAGCGATGTGCACAGCAATCCTCTACCGTATCTCTCCGCTAGCTGCTAACAAGACCACCTGTCGTCGCACTGACCGATCCTCGACGAACGGTTGCAGTCTCTGAATCAAACATCCGTATCACGTCGGGTCCTGGAACAGGCGTCGAAGAATTCAGCATTGATGACTATATATCTTTCCTGCCAACTTCGAACTTCAATTAAGCTCCCACAGTGCTCATCTAAGATGCGTTCCCACTGGTCGATCAGATTTCAATGATAATCGATTCATCTCTCTACGTCTACGTACGCACGAATGTCTATACGGCATATATTGTATTTGTATGCACAGTATCCGAGTCGCTCAGTCTCCGCAAACCGCATATATATCTGCGCAGCGCACTTCCTGCTCGGCAACAATATTAATGGCGGCTCGAGGCTTGCTCGAGACCATCCACGATGTCCCAGACCTTCTGTGCGAGACCCGCTCGATCGGACAAAGGCTCGTTGGATATGATCGATGACTTCGGCTTTTGCACGAGTAAGCCGTCTCGTGCACGTACAGCCGGCCGGTCTGCACAAGCATGATGCTGCTTCCGCGTACCTCACCCGAGCATTCACCCTGGTGTTGTGTTTCCGCCCCCTGCCGGCGCTCCCACGTCCGCACAGACGATAGGTCTAGCCCGACGGACATGTTCTCTTATGTCCATCCTAAACGCGCGCGCTGCACCGGTGTCCGCGTGGGATTGGCCTGTGTTGAGGACCGTGTATCGACAGATCAGGAAATCCTGTCCGACGTTCTAACACACCTGCCATTTTCAGATCAAGCCCGGGGCGAGTGTGTGTGTGCTGCAGCGTGCCGAGACGTGCGCGACGCTCGCGTACATACCTGGAACAGATTCTGAGCGGGGAAGGGGCAGGCCTGCGACGCCGGCGAGCCCAGGAAGTTGTCCTGTCATGCTGCATTCAGAGGCTGAGAGAGCTCGCGAGCTATTCTCTCTCCGCCACGCGCATTCACCGCGCGGGTGCCTTGCTCGGTGACGGACGGCAGGGAATGCTATTCATTGGACGGTCTGGCCTCTGATAGAGAGAACAAGGAGTGTTTTTGCGCGGCAGGCGAACGTCGCAGCGAGCAAAAAGGTATAAAAGGGCTGAAAATCCGCAGAGGTCCTCAGCAGCTCAACCAGCCTATCTCAAGCATGAAGTCGTTCGCCTACCTCTTGACGCTTGCCGCGATCGTCTCCTCAAGCTACGGCCTGGTCACTCGGGACCCCGTCCAAAGTAATATTGCTCGGTATTACGATGGTATGCTGCTGACCCTCGCCCGCAGAGCGTTCGTCCTGCAGCTCGGTCGTCTCGAGCCAGACTGTCACCGTCGGCGAGAACAGTGTGGAGGTCTCCACCTTGTCCTGCGGTGCCGAGATTCAAGAGGATGCTGCGCCCATCAGAGTCGACGGGCTCTTCCCGACGCCTGCCCCCCCTGCCCCGACCGACGTCTGCGCCGACATCTGTATGGTCGCGCCTCACGAGGATTATGTATCAGTTGAACTGACCTTGCCATAGGCACCGACCTTTGCAGCAGCGTCGGCCCTCTGCCCCCGCAGAGCGAGGACTGCGACGTCATCATCGACGCCATCACCATCCTCAACGGATCCGTTTGTGAGTCACTCGCGCGTTGCATATCAACCGTCGGGCACAGGATTCATGTTGCACGCAGCGCCGACATTCACCGTGGACGCTGGCACCGTGCAGCAGCTCACATTCGGCACCTGTCGCTTCTTCTTCGAGAACCTGAGCTCGCAAACGCTCGAGTACTGCTGGCAGTCGTTGGTACGTCCACCCGCCTTCGAGGTCCGCTCAGACGTTGAGCGAACTTGCCCAGTCCAACGTCGCGTCCGCTGCCGAGGCTGCGTGCTTCCCCCCAGTACAGCCCGTGTTTTCCCAGGGACTCTGCGTGCCCGCCGACGGGCGCTGGGAGGTCGGGTACGTCAGCTCCGGCACACACTGTTGGAACCAGTACTCACCCCCGTTTCAGGGTTGGCCACTCTTGAAGGCTGTCAGCGTGACCTCGGTGTTTCTTTGGGACTGTAATTGGGACTTTGTAGCTTCCGGGCCTTTGGCCAGCTCACCTGTTGTACTTCTTCTGTACCGGGAATGTATGGATGTTGGATCTGAATCGACCACGGGGTGGTGGTGGACAAATGCCAGTTGGGCCAGTGCAGCCTATTAGAAGCTTCAAAGAGAAGCGTGTGATTCAGCCAATCAGGGCGAAACAGTGCCTAGATACTCCAACTGTCTCGGACAACGAATTAGAACTTCTGAAGTGTGAATCCCGCGGCATTACCCGAGCACGCCCACAAAGGCACGAGGAGCATCCCCTTTTGATAACGAAACCATCACAAAGCGCAAGTGTCAGTGGGAGCGTTTCGCTGTATGTATCGATAGATTGAGAGCACGTTTAGGCAGCAAATCACTGATCCCCACCAGATGCTCAGGAAGAGGGACAGGATGTTACATTTCGACCTCACACATGAACGTGACAAAATGATGAAAGCGAGTTGACCGGAACCTGGAAATACAACGCAGCTAATCACGTGAAGCGATTTTGAGAGACATCCTCGAAATTATAATAGCGTACACCGTGCTTGACATTCTAGATCGGCTTGATCTTGAAGTGCAGGGAAATGAGTGAGAAAATGAGACACTGGGACTTCAGGTAAGCGGTGCGTCAGCAACAAAAGGACAAGATACGCACCTTCAGATCCTGCACCAGGTAGTAAAACACTCGCAGCCCCTCAGGGTCCTCGCTATCCTGGATATCCATCAAAGAGCCGATCTTTGCCGTCTATCGGAAGTGAGGCTCAGCGACATACAGACCCGCGATGGTCAGTGCAAGCATACCTCAAAGGCAATGTGGTCGTTCCCTACCCGGATTTCCAACTCCTGTTTGCCCACAATGTTCTTTTTCGGCCAGTTTGTGTCGTCTTCCCTGTAGGCAGACACAGGAGAGATTAAGGTCGCCGGACACGCATATCAGAATGCCTAGACATACTTCGTGATCTCGCTTGACTCTACAATCCTCTTGAGCTCCTTGATCACGAGCGGGCCAACCCACACTGCACGAGAGCATGAGCAAAACACACCAACGAATTCAAACCAGTAACACCGGGAGCCTCACTCTCTTTGCGGATCAGACTATCATTGCGGTAGTTCGAGTTGTTCGCATATCGCAGGCGTCCATGGGAGTACTCGAACTCTAGGAACTCGTGCCCGTGCTTTCCGGAGTGTCCGGTGCTGAACGCGCGGTCAGACTCATCACGGGACAAGGCAGTAAAACACTAGCACATACTAGTATCTGGACAAGAGGCGTGAGCACAAAGTGCACACGCCGAGCGGGGGGATCGTACCTCAGGTAGAAGGGGTCGCTGTCGTGGGAGGTCATGGTGGTCCGAGGAGCGTTGTAGTTGGTGAGGACGATGGGCGACGCGCGGAAACTCGTCGACCTCGCGTCTCGGCAAGTCCCGATCAAGGTGGCGGACGGGCGAAAGAGGTCGGACAGGAAGGCTCAAAAGATATTCTAGCTCTCCAATTCACTACAGGATATACAGTACTGTGCAAGTACGATGTGGAATCTCTTAGGTAGAGCATGACTAGAATACATGTGCTGATTAACATAGTAGCCCGTCATGCGCCGACAAAGTGGCGTCCCAAGCTGCTCTATGCCGGGGTCGAATGTAGTCACAAAATGCGTGCAAGTTGCTGAGGGGGTAGGTTGCCATATGCACTGCTACATAGAAGCAGTGTCATGACGCTTTTGATGCTTCCGGGGTTGGTGGTTGCAGCACCAGCTCCGGCGCCGCCTGCTCTTTCGCCGCTGCCAGCTCCGTCTTGACAATCTCTTCGCCTATCGCCTGCACCTTCGCTGCGGTCGTCTGCGGCCCCAGCCGCATGCGGTTCATCACATTGTCCAGGGTCTGCTCGCCCACACCGACGGGCGCGCGCTGCCACCGCACCACACGCATACCGACTCCCGCGAGCGCGTGCATCTCGAGGTAGCGCACCATGCGCTCGACGACCTCCTCGTCCGCATCCCACGCCTTGATGAGCCGCTTGTGGACCCTGCGCTCGAAGTTCTCCTGCGCCTTCTTGTGCACGAACGGACTCTTGAGCACCGTCCAGAGCGAGCGCTGCGTGGGGAGGTGCACGGGCTTTGAGACGGGTACCGCGAGCGCTGCGGCGGTGTGCGTCGTAAAGTGCGAGAATAGTTCGAGCAGCTCGGGGTAGTATGAGCGCAGGTGGATGAGCGCGACGGGGATGTGGTGTGTCCGTGGGTGGTAGTACGCGGGTTGTTCGCTCCGCCCGTGCACGATGCTTGACGCGTACTTGCGCTCGGCCAACTGCTCCTCAGTCATAGCCTGAGCTCTGGCCCTGTATGAAATATATCACTCTGTAGGTCGTGTATAGGGTGGACAGCGAGCACTACAACTCACGGTGTGTGCGCCCATCGTCTGCATGACCGAGTCGCCGCAAAAGCGGACTTGAATTGACGAGCCCAGACATTCATAATGGTACCGCACAAGATCTCCTGAACGCGCTATGTGAGGCTGGAGCTTGTGCGGGTGGGCTGGGAGGGGCTGGTAGCAGCGTAGTATACGTTCAGCACAAGTCCAAAATTCCCGCGAAACGTGCCTTCTTGATTTGGTAAGTACAATGGGCGCTACTCAGATCCTTCGGCGCTAAATACTATCCAGAGGACATGGCGCCGGGTTTGAGCAATAATTTACTTGGTAGAACTTGGTAGATAGAGATAGCGTGTAGTATACAGGCATGCAGTACAAGAGAGATTACAATCAAAGCAGCAGAGGTGGAGAGCGAGAAAGCTGGTGTAGACTGGGCCACTATCCACGGGCAGATGTGCCCATTGGAATACAGAGGGGTTTGAAGCAGTGTAAGTCGTTCACGGTTCGATCTGGCTGTCAAGGTATCTCTTAATCATATTTTTGATATTCTGCTTCACCGCCTGCGGAACCTCGCCTACGGCGTCCCTTGTTCAGCAAATGTTTCGTCGACGCGCCTGTGGTGTGCTCACCTTCAGCCTGCGGACGATGGGTGTCCATCAATGCTTCGAAAGTGATTCCCTCGCTCTTACGCGCACCCTCTGCGACCATTTAGAACATATGGCATACATAATGAACACAACCACCTACCCTTACTCCGGTTCTTGAAGTCGTCTCGCCAGCCACACTCCTTCAGCTCCTGCCTGAGCTGTGCATAAATTCTGTAACGACATCCGTCAGTTATTACAAAATTCTGCCGCAGAAATCAACCATAGGCATCACCTGTCCCACTCCCCACTTTCGGCCATGCGTCGGCGCAATTGCGCAAAGAGATAGTCATGCCTCCCCTCGTTTCGAGCAGGCATGGATGAAGAGGCGTGGGAAACGAACTGTTTCTTGGCGCTCACTCACAGCTCGCTGGGAAGCAGACGATACCTGGTGCATCGAGGTTCGGGCTATTTGACTTGCCTCCAGACATAGTACAAATTACCCGGATCGGCGGACATGTATGGCCTCATCCAGCCTTCAGAAAAATATCACAGCCGCACAGACGTGGGCAGCTATTCGCTGCCCAAAATGGTAAGTCTCTGCACCACATTCGGCCATTGTGCGGCAAAGTCATGAGGTTGACGCGAGTATACGGCTGTACACGGCGATGTGATTCTCTGAGACATATCCCAGAAGCAAAATCATGCGGTAGCACATAAGCCATACGATATCAATGTTCGCAGAACGAACCAGGAACGAAGCTGAAATTGCGCTAGAATTGGGGCTTTGGGCGTACTCGATAGGCTTTCGATATCGATAAATCATCAGGATTGCGGGAAATGCGCACAAAAGAGAGCTCTGCTGCACGACTACTACTGCACCTCTCCAGCATGGTTCCCCAGCCATCTTATGCGGCCATGTCATGACCGATATTCGTAATCTTGACTGCTCTCACACGGCATCCTAAGTACCTTGAAGTGCTACCAGGTGGAGGCTGACTGGTCCTGGCTATAGTTCCTACTTGGGGAGATGGCTCAGTGATATCAGGCACATAACACGAGATGGCTGCGTCTGCATGGCTTCCTGCCCTTATGCATGCTACGTCATTGGCAGCCGATCATTAAGATCATTAATTCCATACGCTAAGGTCCTTTCGTGTGAACGTCCAGAGAGTCGCGTAGGCTTTTCAAACCATTACCCTCTATATGCAGAACACTTCGAATCCCACAAATCTTTTACGTGAGCCTTGCTCTAGGAACCGACTCCTGCTAACCCGCTTCCGAGACGGTCGGCATCCAATCGTCGCGGGCTTCTAATATATTATATTATGTCGGAAATTCAAGCTTCAAGAGTGACGGTAGGATCCGGAATCGTCTCGTTCTGCAACGAGACGGCGAAAGTATATGCTGCAATCCATTATTCACGCCGCTTACTCGCTGCTGTCTGCCAAGCGCTCTGCGCTGCAGAAATACGACATTCTTCTGGAAATCTTCCAGGCTGTAGGCTCGTGGGAGAGGACGGAACTCTTGCAGCAGCGGCTGCTACTTGTAAAACTATCGCAGATCCAGCACTCGATATCCTGTGGGCTGAACCGTACTCCGTTCAAGTATTTCAAATTCTTGGGCAAGACTGACACGAGATCGAACGTTAGTGTCATTCAGTAGTGTCATTCCGTTCAACTCTCCAGTCACTCAAGCATTTTGCTGGATTGTGCCCAAATTAGCAGGTTATTTGGCTACCATCCCTCGATTGTCACACGGCCGGACTACTAGACAGCCCTTCTCAGTCCCACGGCAGCCTCAGGTCCCTGCGAATCTATGGAGTCAGCAGTATCATGTCGGAGCTCTGATTACATTGCATCGCTTTGTTTGTCGACGGGCTTTTTCCCGGCCTACAATCTACGCCTCCCCACGAGACTTTGAGCTGGGCGGCTCGGAGAATGGCACAATGGATTCAGGTGGAGGGTATCATCCGGCAACTGCAGTCCGAGCGGGGTCAGTCTCACACCACCTAAAATCTTTACATGTTTTATATACCTTTCGGTTCGAATACCGTAGCTGATGATTGTATTTTTGCAGGTTTTCCCAGAGAGTTATGGGACTGTGGACTGAAAGCGTCCGCGTAGAGTTATATGCATATCGCCGCCGCTCTGACACCTAGGCACTCGAGATACCTTGCACAAGCTTAACCTTCGTCTGCGATAGTCTACTCTTTCGCAATCCCACAGAGCACTACATGCCATATAGTACACCGCTATTTTCCTGGTACAGATATAGAACCATTACGTAGAGTACGATACCAATGAGAATGGGAACCACAAGGCTTGTGGCAAGACATTGAGGTCACGATACATTCAGAGTTGTGATATAGCAAATCATTCTGGCATGATCCGATGAAGGAAGAATCGATAGCAATGGTTTTGGGGGATCAATAAGTACGTCCAAAAACTGAGCGATGTACAACATTTCAGCGCTATCACGGCATTTTTGTCGTTGAAAGGCTCATTCACAAAAGCGCGCGATGGCCCTAGCTGTGGAACTATGCTCTTCATCTTCCCAGGGCCCAATTGCCACCCATGATGCCAGGGCTGACGATTGTAAGCCAAGATTGAATTCCCACCCGCAGAGGTGAGTAATTACACATGGCTTCATCAGCCGAATTATTGTACCGTTGAAGACAATACAGGGAAGAGTCGCATATCTGCTTTTTCAGCGTATGCGTTCTAGCAAACCGA
The DNA here is from genome assembly GCA_000320605.2 of Gelatoporia subvermispora B. NCBI lineage: Eukaryota > Fungi > Basidiomycota > Agaricomycetes > Polyporales > Gelatoporiaceae > Gelatoporia > Gelatoporia subvermispora. The sequence goes on from KB445799.1 coordinate 467,250, forward strand.
AGTACACCAGAGGTGGGCACGACGTCACACCTCCGCATCATGGTACGAAGGCGGAGGCGATACCCCGTCCACATCAGAGTGTTCCACCGGGTCTTCTTCGACGAGAGTTCGAGCATGCAAAACTTCAGGTACGAGCGTATCGCGCATGTCAGTCGAGTCGGGATCCGAGTTTACGATCGTGAACCCAGGGCCTGCCTCTACCTGTAGCTCTGGACGGCTATCATGTTCGATGCCAGTGCCAAGAATGAACACTGGTGCAATTTCGGCTCCAATTCCGTCGCCTACATCGTCGAAATGACTGTGGTTGCTCTCGCCTAGGGTTGTTGATCGTGATTGCGGGATGTTATCCCGGCGTCTGCGGGTCTGGCGACAACAGGTTATGATGAGAGTGAGAGCGAGGATTAATACAGCGACAAAGAGCACGGCAATGACGATCGATGTCGTGTCATTTGTCCCTGTGCTATTTGTATTCGGATTTGTGGAGGAGACTCTACTCTGCAAAGGTGTGCTCTGAGAGGACGAGCTTTGAGAAGAGATTTCCAGAGAAGATATGCTCAGAGATGATGGCCCTTGGCCGGCACTGGAGCTTGATGGGACCACCAACTCTGGTATGGACGAGCTTTCTTGCGCGGCATCTGTGTATGTCCTAATGGATACAACTTGTCACTATCACCACCATAGTTGTGGTACCCGAAACAATGGCCATACGCACGTGTACTGGACATAGTCGAACAAGATCAAGGGCTTATTTTCGCTCATCTGCCCGTCCACGATGGTGAAGTGGTGGTTCCCGGGGGGCAGATTGTCCGTATGGAAGACCAGCGCCGAATATTTGTATGTCAAGGCCGCGGCGTTCGCCGGCGTCGCGATGTAGTACTCCCCGGCGTAGTTGCCATCGATGTAGAAGGTCATGTCGACATTTCCGAGCGCTCCATCGTCGAGGGCCAAGATACAGTACACATACAACGAAGTCCCTGGATGGAGCGTATACCAGAGACGTGAGCATCCATTGGTCTGTCTGTCGGACTTCTTCCGATCAAGCACACACCGTTGAACGCAACGGTCGCATTCCTGGTGTTGCCAGGTCCGAACCCGCTCGAGGCATCGTGCCATGTTCCGCCGAACGCCTGCGCCGCATCGGGATGTGCTTGACACGAGGAGCAGTCCTGTCCGACGTTCCAGAAGTCTGGCGGGGTGTAGACGAAGTGCTCGCCCGTGACAGGGTCACCGAAGGTGTCGTCGATGGAAATGTTCCTAACTGCGGCAAGAGCAAGGTCGAAATGCTGTAAAGAGACAGCTCCTAAAATGATGCTGGCTAGGAGGCTCATGAGCATCGGGAGACCGGGACTCAAAGCAAGGGGGAGCTTGAAACGGAACACGGGGACGAGCTATTAAAGTGACGGAGACAGTGAAGATGAGATCTGTGATCTCCAGTGGCCGGCGGTGGACGCGGCTGTCCGGTGTTCGATGAACAATTGTGCTCAGCGAGTGGGTTATGCGGCTTCAGGCGGCCTCGTGAAGGCCTGCACCTGAGCTGGGACTGCGCGTGGGCGCGCTGGATAATCACTGAGACTTTGACTAACATTGCCCTATTATCCAGGTTCGTGTCTAGCTCTCGCAAGCTCATCAATTTGAGATAAGATGCACTAGATCCAGATCCGGCGGTCCAACATACGATGGAAGTACATTCGCACTCGCCACAGGGCACATCCAACGGGATATATTATGCCTGGATATCAGCGACTGTACGATCGAAGGCAAATAGGCTGTGGGGCTTGCGAAGCGGCAATCGATTTTTGATGAAATCTATCCGTATCCTCGGTATCTGAATCCAAGTAGATCGCAACTCGAGGATTGAGCAGAATAGTGGAGCTCATGTGCCGTATACACGGGTACCGCGCTATGATATACCGATGGTCGCTGTGTCACTGGGCGCCGCGAACTACGGTAGAAGTGCAGCCCTGTCAGGCGGTCAGTACAAAGACTCAGCGACGCCAGATATCAACCTTCATGATAGCCAGGACGTACAGGCAAAGCTGAAGGTCTGGATGCCAACTACGAACTTGAAAAAAACATAACAAATCACACATGCAGGGGTTTGATCACGCGGTCGCTCCATAATTCCCGATGTCAATATACAGTGTGTTGATCGTACAGCTACGCACAGCGCATCTAGCTAGTGTCCATGGCCTCGCCGGTGTGGACGACGTCCTCATTTACGATCAAACTGCGGATCTGCTCGGACTTGACGCGGGTCGTGCCGCGGCGGAACGTGTAGCTGCGCTCTTTCTGCACGCGCTCGTTCGGCTTGACGAAGTTGCGCAGCATCTCGGTGTGCGTCTCGGTGATCACGCACGCGTCGACGTTCGAGCCCGAGCCGAGGTCGTTGAAGATACCAGCGGAGATCGCCGCCGTGACGAGCTCAAGCGCCTCTGCGCGCTGGCGGGCGAATGCGTCAGCGGGGCGCGGATACGGATGGGTATAAATGGAGGGGAGAGGGACGCACCTCCATGTTTGGCCGCCAGCCGTGCTCGAAGACGGCCATCGCAGCGAGTGAACCGGAGCCCATGGTCACGTACGGCAGCTTGTCCGTCGAGCCATGCGGGTGGATCGTGAACAGGTGCGGGCCTGTCGCGTCGACGCCGCCGAGCACCAGCGCCGCACCAATATGTCCCTGGTATCTGTGGACATAACATTCAGTGTTGGAGGGTGGGAGGGGAGGGGGGGACAGACTGGAAGAGCATCTGTTTGAGCATGTTCATGGCGGTGACGACGCGCGGCTTGCGGCCGGTGGTGAGCGCATGCAGCTCGATGTTGGAGGAGATGAGGGCGGTGGTGAATTCGGTGTCGGCGGCGGTACCCGCACCGCAGCAGCGGATTGACTCAGAGATGTAGTGAATCTGCGCAGATGTCGGCTGAGCACGACATGCGGAGTGTATGGACGGTTGCGCGACGCACCTTCTCACAGTTCTTGTCAGCAACAATAGGACCTTCTGTCGCACGAGTATCTGCGCCGAGCACGATGCCGTCCTTGAAGAGACAGCCTACGATTGTAGTACCGGTGCTCGTAGCCTTCGGAAGCGGAATGCCTCGGTCGGTGAGGAACGAATTCCTGTCCCTCGCTGTGAGTTATGTCTCAATGATTCTCCGCGAGTACTTACCGAACCTCATTCGAAAAATCGAAACCAGCAGAAGGGAAAACGGATGCAGATGCCATGGAGGAAGAGGGAAAGGTGCGGTGGCTGTCTCGAGCAGCGACCTGGAGCGGTTACGCGTCTCGCGCGCGCGTACAAGTCGGACCCCGAGGGTCGCGTGACCTATGTGGGTCCCCGGACAGTGCTGTTGCAGTGCATTCGCTGCGGCGGAGCAGACCAGCGCAGACCCTCCTTCCATCCGCCCCTCATCCATCTCCTCTCGCACTGATCATGGACGGTTGGAACAAGCTGCAATCGAGTTTCACGGGTCTTAACCTCGGCCAGTCCGCGACCAAGTTCGCAAAGGGCTTCAACTCGAGCGTTCAAGCAACCAGGGAGCGGCTCGGACAGGTCGCACCCGACGAGATCACAGAGCTTCCGCAAGGTGTGAACTCCTTTCCACCACGCTCACTTACTGCATTGTTCTGATGTGCTGTACACAGAGTACAAGGACCTCGAGGCTCGCGTCGATGCCCTCCGCCAGGCACACCTCAGTCTGCTCAAGTATGTCATCGCCGAGACGTAGTGAGGCGCTACGCGACGCTTACACCCCCTGCAGAGTGACGAAGGTCTATGAGACAGAGACGTACGACTACCCGAACCAGATCCAGGAGTCAATCTCCGAGCTGGGAACGACCATCGGGCACGGTATCACCAACTTCGCCGCCGCGAACCTCAAGGGCACCGCGCTCCCCGCGCCGTCGCCTGCCGCGGCGGCCCCCACGCAGCACAAGACCCTCCCGCATGCGCTCGGGCGCGCCGCGACGTCCTCTGCTGCCGCTGTGCAAGCTGTGGCGGCCAGCCCGGACGACCGTCTCGGCCGCGCCCTCACGACGTACGCGGGCGCGTGGGAGAAGATCGCGGACGCGCGCGTTACACAGGACGAGGCCATCCGCGAGCAGTTCCTCCAGCCGTGGCAGACCACACTCTCAGCGAGTATCCAGGTCGCGATGAAGGCGCGCCAAGCTGTGCGCGCAAGCCGCCTCGAACTGGATGCCGCGAAGCAGACGTAAGTTGTACGCGCAGTATGAGCGTTTTGTGTGGGCTGCTAACGGTGGAGACTAGACTGAAGAACACGGGACCGGCGAAACAAGAGGCAGCGCGCCTCGAGGTTGAGAATGCGGAGGACGACCTCGTGCAAAAGACCGAGGTTGCAATCACGCTCATGAAGACCGTCCTCGATAACGTGCGTCGTGTACACTGATACCTCCTCTCTCCTAGGCTGACTTCTCCACCTGCAGCCTGAGCCGCTTAAGAACCTCAACGAGCTGATTAAGGCGCAGGTACGTACCCCTCCTGTACCATACCCTTCCTTCTAGTTCATGGAGACGCCCTTTCCAGCTTGTCTTCTACGCCACGGCAGCCGAATCGCTGTCCGCTGTGCAGGGGGAGGTCGAAGAGCTGAGCGTTGCCGCTGAGGGCGAGTACCGGTACGTCTCCTCCCATCGCCCTCTCCTCTCCTCCGTCCCATTGACCGCTCCCGCCTCCAGGAAGTCGCGCGACCACTGAGATACCACTCACCTGACTGACCGCCCGCCCACGTGTGATGCTTACTCTTCAGACTCAAACCCAGACTCGGACTTGCCTTAAGTTCACTTATGCCGTCTCTATTCCCCTGTTGTCGCCGACGCTGAGACACTCTGACTTGTGCCCCTGACCCAGAGGGCGCGGATGTATTGTATATATGTTTCTCGGCCCGTGGAGACGGGCCTGGAGGAGAGGGAATGCGACCGGAATTTATTGGTGTGGTGTGGTTTGATAGCAGATCTGTCCACCCTGAGAGTGATGGATAACCCGCACGGAGTGACCGCCGCAATTCCTGCGGCCGGCAGTTGCGTATACCTAACAGTCCGTTGGTGGCGGATGCGTTCTCAGCGAACAGCCTGAAATCATCGCGCGCGAGTAGTCCAGAGTCCGGCTCAACGAAGGCATGCCCATGATGACTATAGAGCCCACCTCTAACGGTTGTTGACTCACGATGTTGTAAGTGGACATTCAAACGTTCAACGTTCCACAGACGTCTTAGACATACAATTACATGGCAACGTCATACTAGTGGGTCCACCAGAATCAGAATTCTGCATCTGCTTTTTCTGGATTTTTGGCACGCGTGCCGATCATCTTACTTCGATCGAGTGTCGATAGCGTTATTAACCTTGCTAAATTGTCACTACGACTAGCCTGGCACGACCTGGACCATGCTAACTCTGGTCCTTAGGGTCTAAATCATCCAACCAGCTCAGATTGGTTTCGCAATCCTCAGACCCTTCCTGCGAAATTTTTGGACACCCCAATGCGCATGTGCCTCTCGTTCATTGTATCAATTGCCAGGGTTGCCTGCGATCAACAGCTAGCACCCGAAAAGTCTTTGTCAACGGCAAAATTCGTCACAGGAGAACGTTTCGCCGACGTTGCTCGCGTCTCTAGAACGTCGGCCAGGCTTGCTCGCAATGCTCGGCCCACGACATTTCACATACCGATTTGCCGTCGTCCTTGTCCCTTGACTCATACGGTTCCGATCACTACTTGATTTATTCGGCCTCAGGCTCGAAGGATCGATTTTGATGAGCACCGCTGCAAGGACAACCATGCAACACATGCACCAGGAATCGATGGATGCGGGATAAGACATTCTATGACCATAGCTTTGAGCAATTAGGGGTCAAGAGAGTACGGCTAAGGAGGCAACGACTTGCAGATTTGACCAGGAGGGAGCGGCTCAGCCAGAGACTGATCAGCGGTCGGTGGTTGGAGGTCGAAGGCCCTATTTAAATAAGTTCGTCTTCACTCGCACGGTTGATGCGCGATGGCCATTCAGGTATGACGTGCCCTCGTTGAGATGCGAGACGAGAAATATATGCATACATAACAGAAACGCGGTACCTCTGATACATCCTCGGTATACAACGCGAGTCCTTGCCCTTTACTGCGTCTGAGCGCCATATCCACGGATGCCTTCCGCAAAGTTCCACGCCGTCTCGATCTTGATCGAGTCACTGATTTCAACACCCGACTCGGTGACCTTCGCCAATTGATACTGTCACGTATATCGCATCAGCTGGAGACGTAGTGACAGTGGTGCGCCAGGGTATACCTTGTCAAGACTGCGAGCGTCACGGTAGAAGAGTACACGCATGCAGTCGTGCAACAGCTTGCGCGCATCCTCCTCGGTCAAAGTGTCCTGGCGACCATCAACTACTTCGCGGAGGAGTGGGATCGCAATGTGCGCGCCGTAGCCAGTCGCGAGCGATGGTGCCGAGTACGTCACGCCGAGCAGGTCAACATACGCAAGGAATCTACAAGTCAGGGACCCTCCGTTGAGCCACAGTCAAACGGCCAGGGAGCCAAGTGCACTCACCGCTTCCCATCCTTGAAGCCTCCCACGAGCAGGGCGTTCCACAGCGGGTCGAACTTGGAGCGACGAGAGTACATGACGCGCGCAAGGTACTCGTGGACCTCAGCGGGCCCGAGCGAGTGCGCGTCCTGGTGCGTAAACTCGTCGGTAACGAGCTCGTCGAGGAGGGTCTGGATATACTGGAAGTCGGACATGTCGCCGGACGCGCCGAGCACGGTGTTCGTGCCGACGGCGTGCAAGCGCTGGATAGACTTGAAGCGTGCGAGCGAGCCGTAGGACGCTACACGGCGCATAGATCATTACTGTGTTATAACAGATGCAATGTAAGCTAGGACACGCACCGAGGTTGTCAGCAGCCATCATGATACCGTCCTTGTACTGGATGGCGAGCACACTTGTACCAGTGACGATGGGTTGTCTGGCCGACTCATCTCAGATCGAGGTGCGCTATGGCGCAAGATAGGCAGCACTCACTGTGTGCGCTGGACCGCATCCGCAAACTTGTCGTGGCCAGGAGCGGCGCTTGGACGGTGGTGGAGGGGGTAGGTGTTGTATGCATCGTACGCGTCATTGCGCTGCACACTAGTCAAGACACCGGACAAGTTATGAGGAAACTTTGACCTACAGGGCGACCCCAGTTTGTCGGGAAATGGTCCATAGCGATTCAAGCAGGATTGAGGGAGATGGTACGTTCTGAGGACGAGGGGCGGACGAGGAGGTGGAGGTGGTGGCGGAAGCTTGCGTCCGCGTGAACACACCGACGCGCGTCGCGCGCCTTTCTATATAAGGAAGGTCTCCGTCTTTTGTCTTGACTTCGCTTTTAGGTCTGCCTTACGGTTGCTGATTGTGCTTTGTTCATGACCTGATTATGGACATAGCAAAAGGGGCCCGGAGAAAATTCATTGCTAGCTTGATGGAACCCAAGGAATCACTCATCGGAATGCCCGATGACTGTACAGATTCCCTCCGAGTGCTAGACATTTGTCGACCTCTTCTTGTCATGACATACATAGCAGAAGCTTGTGGATGTGTCAGTTCGCCGACCGCGAATTATTCCAGTATATCGACCAAGTTCACAATAATATCGTAGTGTGATGTCATGTTCGAGTTGAATGGCGGCGGGACAAAGATCCTACCCTTGCTTTGTTCATGTTTCGTCGTTCTCCAGTTACTATCTGCTGCTCCTTAGTAGGTATTGATCCGTTCGCTGTGTTTTAGTTGTATAGAATCAGCACTGAGATAGAATACTTTGAACACGTGTGACATGACGATCAAGGACCTTTTAGTCGCTCCGGGCTCACCTCGAAGATAGCTTCCGAATGTGGACCGTGCTGTTGCTCGACGCCACTGACATGTAGATTCGACGTCCAGTCTCCGGATGACGTACAGAGAATTTGGCACGAGTTTTGCTGATTCAAGAGTGATTCTAGTCGTAATGACATTGAAGGTATCGTAAACTACATGGTCGTAATGCTATGATATCAGTCGTACAATGGTCCATGTACTCTATACAAGCAGATTTATGCGAGATATTGTAATTTGTCTCAAAATGCAAGCAAAAATCAGTCCTTCGACCGCTTCCTAGAGTCAGCCTTCGACCCATATCGCGCTTGCCTCCACTCTGGCGCTGGCGGGACCCGCATCTTCTTCAGATGCACAGGCAGCCATGGGCCTCCGCTATCATCATCATCCGTCGGCTGCTCATCCTGCGTTCGGCTATCTGAGGCGGCATTTTCCTTCGGCCCTAGCTCAGCAATAGCTGTATCCATCTTGCGCCAAGGCCCGTCAGAGCCCTCGCCAAAAACACGCCCCAGTGCCGCGCGGTTGACGGCGGCATTCTCGAACCAAGTGCGGATGCCCGGCCGCTCATGCGATCCGAACGTGCCCACAGGGACGTTCGGATGTTGCTTCTTCTCTGCCTTCTTCCCCCGTGCCACCTTCCTTCCCTTTTTCGGTTTGTGTGTGAGCGGTTCTGTATGACCGGAACAATCCGCATCTCAGCAATCATTCAATTTCGATCAATTTGGAGAACTGCACTCACCCTGCACGCCTTTGAGCAGTTGGGACGCCTCGCTGACGATCCGGTTCGATCGCAAGGCGCCGTGCTCAGCTTTGAATGGCTCTGCATCGCACACTGTGGTCAGCGTGAACACCTTCATGACCCCTGTGGGGTCATACTTCGAATCCGCGTCACGCTTTACGCCGGGTGCGTCAGAATATGTTCCTGGCGGTGGGACTACATCTGGCGCGAGGAGGTTGCCAAGAATGGGGTGAATCTTGGGCCGACGGGTTTCTGAGGGACTGACAGGAGAAGCATCACTCGACGAGGCGGTTGGAGGATGGGAAACAGAGACGGTCGGGCTCGCAGATGAGGATGCTTCCGAAGGGCTAACAGGAGATGGAGACACAGGACTCGGCGGGGGACGCTGGTCTGCGCGCTTGAGTGCCTTGTCCTTCAGATCCTTCAGTGACACCCCTTCGCCTCGCATCTTCGCTTTCTGCTCATCGCTCGATGATGGGACATACGGCACACACCAGCGGTGCCAGCACTCCCACGGCGAGCGGAGTGGGAAGTGCGGATTGAGCTCCATGTACAACACACGCAGGAGGTCTGCGAGCTGCTCATTACTGCCTGCTGCGTTCGCGCTCGTCTGCTGCTTCGCGCGGTACTCTGCGATCGCTTCGTACACATACGCAAGGTCGGACGGGAAAGTGAGCGGCGGGCGGTGAGCAACTTTCAGGCAAAACGGATGTGGCCTTCCCTGCTGTTGCGGTTGCCCCTGTTGTGGCTGCTGCTGCTCTTTAGGCTGGGGTTGCAGTCTTCGGCGGAGTACGTCCGCATACGTAGGCGGGATCGCCGGCTCCGCAGCGGCCTTCTGAGACGCATCACGCGTGCGGTCCGCGTGCATGCGCTGGAACTGGCGCGCGATATAGCGCTGCTCGGCCTTAAGCATCCACGCGTCCTCCGCGTCGACTTCTGTGCCCGTTGCGGCGAACCACTCCTGCAGGCTGCGCTCCATCAGCGCGTAGTTGTACGCGTCTGCGATGCGTGCCCAGCCGAAAATGCTCGGCGGGAAGTGCGACACGACGTCGAGCAGCAGGAGCACCTCGCCGATGCTCCATGGCGCCTCGACGAGCAGCGCAAGCGGGTCCGGCGGCGCTTCTGGTGGGATGAGCGGTGACTCGGGTGGGATGACAGGTACGCCCTTCGGCAATTGGTGCGATTTGGGCCGAACTGCCTCGGGCATCTCTATTGCCTCGTTGGTGACACCAGCATCCGTCGAGCCTGTCTCGTCGAAGGTGCCGATGATGGGAATGGGTAGGCCTGGCAAGGGAAAACTCCATCTCGGATCGCTCTCGAAATTGAGATTTTGCACTGCGGGCTCCTGCTTAACCTTCTTCTTCTTCTTCCTCGACTGAGGCTTCAGGTTAGGGTCGATATCGGGAATGCTGTGTACAGGGCAAAGCGCGGGCGCTCGCGACATGCTCGGCACGTGATGCGACGGGCCTGCTTGTGGCGTCCGAGCGGCATCTTGGATTGCGCTCATGACATGTTCGCTCATCTCCTGGGTTCGTGAAGTCGCCTGACCGATGAGCGCCTTGAAGTACTCCACCTCCTGCGCGATCGCCGAGGACCACTGCTCTGCTGTCCATGTCTGGCCATCTGGGGGAGTGAACTCGAGCATGGCTTTCCGCATCTGCTCACGCTCGTTCGGGTCGAAGACGTTGTACTTCTTCGTCAGTTGGTCCATATGTGCCGACAGAGGTGATCGGTACTTGTCGAGTCCGTCCACACACCTATGAAGGACCGAGGAGTAGGTATGGCGCCTATGTGCAGCGTCCTCCGAGCCAGGAGATCCATCACCAGTGTCTGCTTGTTGGAATGCAGACAGAAGCGGGTGGTCACCCGTAGTAAGGGAGCTGAGACTATGATCCAAGTTAAGCTCTGTCATATCGGAGACCAGTCTTTCGAAGTCGGGAGGACCGAGTAGGTCATCGTCTTCCACGGACAGCTGCTTGTCCTCCGCAGAATCAGCCTTGTCATCTGGTCGCTGAGGATGAGCGCGGGAGCCCAAGCCGTACTGCACGTAGTCATACGGGGTCGGATTCCTCCGCCGATCACGCCTGGAGAGCCTGGGACGCGCGCAGCCGTCGAAGTCCACGGTGTGGTTCATCTCTAGTCCAATCAGCATATCGGACAGGGTGATTGGATCCACTTCAGCGCGCGCGTCCGCTGTGAAATCTGCGGCAAGATCAAGATCAGGCGCCACCTGCGAGTCGTCGTCTGAGGTCGAAGAGTCATAGCCAGACAGCGAGGGCGAGTATGTAGCATCACTAGGAGGATCAACCACAGAGGCGCAGGACGAAGACGCCGATCCCATGATGAACATGGAGGCAATCTAACAGCGAGCTATAGTGTAATTAGCGCCACTGGCTCCGATGCGACAAAGGGCCACACACCAATTGGCAATAATAGAGCTGGAGAAACAGGGTTGACAAACTCTGAACGCGTCAATCGTCCTGCACGGTAGAGCTGCAGACAATCGAAACGATATAGAGCGGTCAAGATGGGTGAGCTGCTCCGACGTGGCTTTATAAGCTGTTGAAGCTGTGGCTCCGGTTGATGGGCCACAGCAGACAAGGCCGCACGCGTCCCGCGCTTTGCGTTCGCGCGTCAAAGCGCGCACTCGAAGAAAAGCACGCGACCTAAAAGACGCGAGGTGGCCACAACACGAACCTTCGCGGTTGTCAGGCACTTGCCAACGCACCACGACGCTCACCACGATCGAGATCAGCGCGTGGACGGCTCCGACGGCGCTGAGCCAGTCCAGTGGCAGAGACGATAACTATTTATCAGAGGAGGCTTGCAAGTTAGGTCGAACGTCCGAGCTAGCTCTACCCTCGTTCGGCATTCTATATGCACTCACGCACAAGAAACAATAAGAATATGTCTTGCACAAAGTTTGCCGTGCCCCGAGGACCGAGAGCAGAACGTTCTCGCGCCGCGTGGGCGACACGCTGCCGGCTAAGCTTCCATATTTGTCCAGTACGGTCACCGTGTACTGACGATGTGTCGAACGAACAGACAATGAGGTCGGCACCTGCTGAGTCGAGGTGGCATGTTTTTCTGAGCAAGAATACGAAGACAACAAGCCAAGATTTAACGAGGGATGCTCGCCAGCCTCAAGCGTGACATACCCCCCATTGTTCCATGTCGTGACGCCATAACGTCACGAGTAGACAAGGGGCTGCTTAGAGAGGCCCAACTCCAGTCGAAAAGACTCAATTCTAAACTGATTTGCCAATCATACTTACCCCTCCTTGTGCTTGTCGATGGTAAACCAAAATGAGAGTTAGGTTCTACACAAGAGCTAAAGTACAGGACCAGTTTATGCACAACAATGAGCTACGGAAGAGCTTCCACATCTACGATGCTTTCATCCGGGACGCGACACTGTGTGAATGAGTCGCATGTATGAGGGGATGGCGGGGGCCGCTAGATTTCACTTGCGGGCCTTCTTTACCGGCCTATCGGAAGGTTTGCTATTCCCGTTAGCGACTTCGAACTTCCTTGCACGCTTGCTCTGCACGCGCACCAGGGCACGCTTTGTCTCTCCGTCTGGGAAGGCTGACATATCGAAGTATTGCGGTGCAAATTCAAGCAACCTGGAAGAACGGGCAAGACATCGTGAGACCACAGCCCGTGCGTATGACTGAATAGGGTGACGCACCATTCAGGCTTCACGTCCGTCACGGTGCGAATGTACGGCTTCGTGGTGAGCACGAACTCGTGGTAGATGGCCCATTCCGGCTGGGTCTCGAGACCGCACGACGGGTGCAGCGCGACGACCTGATTGTCCTTCACCGTCAGGTACGCGCCTTTCTCACCCTCCTTATGCGCCACCTGCATGAAGAAGCCACAGCAGAGCGCCTGGCGGACACCTATGTACAGCTTGCGCTGGTCGTCTGTAGAGACCAAGTCGAGCTCGAAGCGCTCCATAATACGCAGCAGCTGCGAGCGCACGTTTTCCGCCTGGACAAGCGCTCGCACGGAGAGATAATTGTTCCACGCCCAGTTCTTGTCGTGCTTGTCTAACAAAAGGCGTTCAGCCGACACAGTATCGGAAGCTGTGAGAAATACTCACTCTGCATGTAGTTGTTGAAGACGTTCAGGAGGGTCAAGTGATCACCCTCGGGAACAGTCAACATCGCCTTGGCCGCATCCGCTTCCTTCCGCTGATTTGGTGGACGAATCCAGACATTTGGAACTGTTTCACCTAGTCAGATGATACAAAGAAAGCCGAGTGGATGAACAACATACCAGAAAGCATGGCAACAATAGTCAGGACTTCGTTGCTGCAGCGGAATTCGGGGCTGACAATCAACATCTTGGCCATCTGCAATCACATGGGTGAGACACCAAAGAAGGTGCGGTAGCAATATCTCACACTCACCTGCGGATCAAGAGGGAACTCAGCCATGATCGAGCCGAGATGTGTGAGTTTGCCATCGTCGTCCAGCGCGGCAAGGAAGTTCAGCAGCTCCAGCGCACGCATGAGGGTCTCCGGGGCCGGCGCATCGACGTAGTCGAAGCGAACGAGATCCTACTGGCCATCAGCACCGCTGCATTGTCTCATCCAAGACCGAAGCATACCGTGATACCCAGCTTGACCAGCTCCAGCACCGTATTCGCCAAGTTGCTCCTGAGAATCTCCGGGTGCGTCTGCTCCTCCAGTTCGGTCATGAAGTCCTTCTCCGTGTACAGCCGGAAACACTTGCCCGGCCGCGTACGGCCCGCACGACCCGCGCGCTGCTGCGCGGACGCCTTCGAGATGGGGCTGACGAGCAGCGACTCGACACGGATACGGGGGTTATACACCTTCTGCTTCGAGAATCCGGGGTCGACGACGTAGACAATACCGTCAATCGTGAGCGATGTCTCGGCGATGTTCGTCGATACGACGACCTTGCGTCCGCGCGGGCCATCGGGCGTGCGCGCAGGTGGCGCCGGGTCGAAGATGCGCTGCTGCTGCTGAGGGGGAAGGGAGGAGTAGAGCGGGATGCAGACGAGCGGCCCGACGCTGTCCGGGTCCTGGTTCATGAGATCGTCCGCCTCGAGTTTGATCTTGCGGCACGCGTCCTCAATCTCCTCCTCACCTGTGAGGAACAGGAGGATGTCACCGGGGTCTTCCGCGCGGTGGATCATCAACACTGTCCGGATCGCCGCCTCGACGTAGTCCGGCTCGGGCTCCTGTGTGTAGAACACCTCAACGGGGTGCGTCCGGCCGGGCACCTTGAAGAGCGGCGCGGGTGTGCCGTCGGTGGAAACGGAGAAGTACTTTTGGAACTTGAGAGCATCGAGCGTGGCAGACATAACGATGATTTTGAGATCCGAGCGCCGCTTGGCGAGCGCCTTGAGCAGACCCATGAGAATATCGGTGGAGAGTGTACGCTCGTGCGCCTCGTCGAGAATGATAGTGGAGTAGCGCGAGAGCTCGGGGTCGTTCATCGCCTCGCGCAGAAGCATACCGTCGGTCATGTATTTCATGAAGGTCGTCCCGGACTCGGTCATGTCTTCGAAACGGATGGAGTAACCGACCTGCTTCCCAAGTTGCACTGCAGATGATCGATCAGGTAATCGTCACGTATCAGAGGCAGACGAAACGCACCATCCATCTCGTCTGCTACACGCTTCGCCACCGACATTGCCGCTACTCGACGTGGTTGCGTGCAAGCAATCATCTTGCCCTTCGTGTGCGGCAGGTCAGAGAAGCACACAAACTGGGGAATTCTGACGGGCCGACGTGTTAGTTACAGATGGAATAGAACATTGCTGCATCCTGAAGCCTTACTGTGTGGTCTTCCCTGACCCAGTTTCTCCCACCATGACAATGATCTGGTTTTCACTGAACTTTGTCGTAAATCAAGTTAGTTTCCCTCCGCTGCGAGGGTGTCGGGTGCCTGAAGCATGTTCTGACCTCCCTTCACCTAACATGATTTGCGGGGGCCACTCACCATCTTCAGGAACTCCTCCATCTGCGCAAACACCGGCAGCTTCTTCCGGGCCTGCAAGATCTTCTTGTACGACTCGCTGAGCGGTTGCTGAGTGAACGGGTTGACATCTCCGTCCTAATCAATCTATGAGCAACTTGGGGCCATATTCTATAACTGAGAGCAACGCACCATGGCCTCCCGCACCTGCTTTGCGTAGACTTTCCGCGGGAGCCATCCATGTAGAGGATTCGAGGCACCCAGGCTGGACGACGCTGCATTCTTGACAGGCGGAGCTCTTGTGTATGGGTTATCGTAAGACATTTTGGACAAAAATGAGGTGTTGTCAGGGTGAAGAGAACACCGGCTTCAACAAGACGTAGCGGTAGCAGATGGCGGTGAAGAGCAGCAGTCGGTGCACGCGCTCTAACTGTCCCGAAACAGAAATCAGAAAAAACGTAAGCAAACACGAATACTTCAGTCACGTGGATTCTCCTAACCCTAATCCGAGGTTGAGTCTCGCCGGGGACCAGAGCTGTTCTCGAACATCTCTCATGCTGGTTGATGTCGACGGTAATAGACAAGCTCACAGGGACCTATTTGAGCGCATCTTAAGAGCAGCTGTCTCCGTGTGAATCTCGTAACTGGTATACTCGGGAGAACTCCGCTACATCGCTTCGACCCTTTGACAGCTACTGAAACATCCCCGCTGATGGCCCTCTCAATTCCAAATATTGCGCTGATTCCACATCTTTCCTCTACCATGCAGTCCAAAAAGCACCATGTTAGAGGATGATTGGCAGACAGCCGAGTCCGATGAGGCCTCCATCTGCAAACTCCCTATTAGCAGAACATCATAACCATGGAAGCGGTAAAAACATGCCCGCAGTACTGTCGCAGCAGATAGTATTCGAATCGCTGAAGACATACTATCAGTTGTTTGTATCTGTGCCTTGATACCCAATCTACGTACCAAGAGCCACTGCCGCCGATACCGATGACTGTGATGCCGCTGCAGTCAACGCCGACGACAGTGTCGAGGTCTGCAACAACTATGTTCAAGACCATCAGAAGCTCAGAGATCAGGCCGCTTCCAGCAGTTCCCGTCTGCTGACAGCACATCGCCGTGCCAGTCGAACAAGTGCTCGGGGCTGCGGGGCTGGCAGCCGCAAGGGAGGCGAGGGCCGTGAGAGCGGAGATTGCAAAGAGCTGCATGGTGCGGGTGAGATTCAGATGCGTCGTAGACGGTGTCCGTGAGCCCAAGATCCAGAATGTAGACATTTTATAGCGTCCCACAAGCCTGTGCTGCAGAATTTGAATTACGGAAGGACCGTGACAATGGGTACAGGTGACCTGCCCAATAAAAAAGTTCACACTTACGACACAGGGAGTGAATAGAAGACGCCACGAAGTTGTCCCGAGTTATGCATGCGGACTGCTTGGCCCATGGTCCCGCGGATAAGAATTTGACACGGCCAGAATCAGATAGCTGATTTGCGGCCGAGCGCGCAGAAACATGTTCTGTCGGACGAGAGTATGACTGATGCTATGTGCACGCAAACGAACTCGCCGAGAAGATACGCACCATGGTTGAGTCAGGATTGGTGGTATGGCAGGGTCTGGTCTGGTCTAACGAACCGACATATCCCGCAATTCAGGGGTAAGGCCTCGTTCGCTGAGGATGACTTCTCAAGCTTGTCACACCCCAAATCAACGCCGACCACCGACGCGGTCAACTCCGTGAGTATTTCAACTGTTCGAATGTAAGCGGGGGGAAAGGAAGCACACGAGACTACCATGCTATAAGGACCCCGGACCAGTACATTGGCTAATGTTCAAATCGAGCAAATGGCACTAATCGATAGATACACACGGGCATTCGTGAGTCAACTGGAAGCATTGCAACCGTGGTCACATATGAGCGGAGGCAATCGAGGAAGCAAATCAGGAGACTCGCCGATCAAAAAAAAATCGTATCATAGGCTCAGGAGGTCAGCTATGTGTCAAAGCGTCAGGACCATACCCTACATCATGCTGTGCTCGAGTCCATGGTCTATGCGACATAGATCCCATGTGTTCATGAAGCCCGAGACGATGAGACTCGAGTAATTACGACACAGCGCTGCGGCAGCGACGGATAGGGCGTGTCCTCTCTGTTTCAGCGGGAATATTGCGGCCGGGATAAGTTGCGCAGATATGACAGATCATACTTGAAAAGAACAAGACGAGAACAGGGCCTCTCAGACGTGTGCTGTGGACCACTTCGCTGAAAGCACGTTCATATTCACGGGCGCAGTGACAACACGAAGCGCGCGGCATTTCGGCAAAAACACGGCAATGTGCGGCGGAGCGGGATTTGGCCATTTAAGGCCAGAACATCCGCCCATATGCTTACCTAAATTTGATGGCCTGCTTTCCGAGCCACTAAGGGCAGTCTCAGGGCGGACAGTACATTTGCCGACGTCCATTTAATTGATCCCATAAAATTCGAGATCGTCCGGTTCCTGATATCCTCCAGTTCCTGTCCGTAGTCACTGCTGCAATCTGGAGCGCCATGGCTTTCCATAGCTTTCCATGCGCATTGCAACAAGTTTGCCAAGGCCGGCACTGGGCTCTGGGAGGCTCTGGGCTAGACTGGGTTGCACTGGATGGACGGAGGTGGACGGGCTCGTCAGCCTCCGCCAACGAATATAGACATCTTCCGACTAAGAGCCTCATTGTCTCCCTAAGTGTCGCCCTAGTTGCCCTTGGGAGTCGGCGACCGAGTTCTCTAGCATAGCTGCCCATACAATGACGTTCAGCTCTCGGTCCTGGGCCTTCGGAATGTGATTTATCTTTATGTTGGACAATTGCCCTAACTTGATGCACGAGCGTCACGGGAAGACCTCCAACCACTTAGATAGCCCTGTGACTCTGAGCTACTTTACCCGTCATGCATTCCTCGGCGGCGGTCGCTCTTGGCGTTCTCGCTGCTCTCGATCATGCAACGGAGCCCTCCTGCTTACCGGATATCACGTCCCAAATGGGCTACTAGCCTTGCTCGGGGTGTCCTCCCGGTACTTACTGTTACAATGGGGGCACTTCTGAGTATTTGGACCCAGAATACACGAGATGAATCTACCGATGCGTCACCGGCAAGAGGCGTCAGAGGCCGTCGAGCAGCTCCCGCGGGGGCCTTCGCTCCTGGGTCAGGAAGCACTGTGTCCTCCCGTGTCAGCCCGTGTCCTGCAGAGACCTTCAGCACGACAGGTTGTTTATTACGTAAGATCGATGCCATGCGTTTGCCATGCTCCCAAACCACGGCGCGATATATATAATTCCTACCGTTCTCTTCGTCCGATCTTCAATGCTTAATCATTGAGATCGCTCAGTACCTGAATCTGGGCTCAATAATCGACCGAATACATCTCACAAGAGCTCACAGGTCGGACAGGGTCGGACGGGGAGATCAGCCCTTGCAGGTTCCTCCGCCTTGATCGAACTTGCTCAATATACATATAGCCTCATGGTCTCCCAACCTCTCCCAACCTGGCCCTGATCTGCCCTGATCGCCTCGGTCGGCGAAACTGCTCGCCGACGGAGATGCTCTGAGCAGATTTCGTTGAACATTCTCCCTTGGGTCTTGGAACGGCTCGACCTTCAGTTAAATCGACTCCCAATCCACGCTGGCCCAAGAGGTCTCACCTCTAGTCCCCTCGTTTCTTGCGACACTCCTTCGCTATGCATCCTCCGGCAGCGTTCATCATAGGTCTGCTCGCACTCCTTGCTGCGCCGGTACATGCTACGTCTCCATGTGAACAGGGCACGTACTCTACGAACGGCATGCAACCGTGTATTCAATGTCCTAGTGGCACTTATCAGCCATGTACGCCTGGATGTCTATCGTCGAACAAATGATGCTTATTTTCTGTCACCTCATGATTAGTCATTATTGCGACGTCCTGCATACAAGCTCCGCCGGGAATGTATGTATCAGGGTCTGGTAGCACTGGAACCAGACCTTGTCCTGCGGGAACCTTCAGTGGCCTAGGGGCTTCGTCGTGCTCTACTTGTCCTGAGGGGTCGTTCAGCGGCTCAGCAGCTTCGTCGTGCACCCCTTGTCCCGAGGGGGCGTTCAGTCGTAAGTGTGATTTGTTCTGCGCAGCTTGGCTGTATCTAAGTCATATGCAGAGGCTGGTTCGGCGAGCTGCACGGCTGTCCCACCTGGATATTATGCAGATGCCGATGGGAATGAGTACCCTTGTCCTGTCAATACTTTCAATACGGGCTCTGCTCTTAGCTGCTCTCCCTGCCCTACCGGAACCATTAGTGGTGAGTCAAGCATATTCACTCAACGGATCGCATCTCATGGATCTTTCAGCATCTGGATCATCAAGCTGCACCAGTGTCCCTCCGGGATACTACATTTCCACTGATGGATCTGAGCTTCCCTGCCCGTCTGGCACTTATGGCCTTGGTGGTAGCAGCGGCTGTACCGATTGCCCTGCTGGGACATACCAGAGCGGTAAACCTGATTTCGATCATGTCAAAAGTTATCCTCTAACTAGATTCACAGGCACTGGTGCATCGAGCTGCACTGCTATCGATCCCGGATACACCGCTAGCTCTGATGGGACTTCTCAGCTGTCATGCGGTCAGGGCTTCTATAGCTCCGGCGGTACCTCAGGATGCACCATCTGCCCAGCTGGCTCGTCCTGCGCAGATGATGCCAACTCCGAGCCGGCGCCATGCGCACCCGGAACCTACTCGAGCGACCTCGGCGCTCAAGCTTGCGCGTCTTGCGCGGCAGGCTTCTTCGTTGATTATTCGGGTGCTACAACTTGTTGCCAGTGGTAGGTCGAATCACCTCTTCAATTAATCGCAACGAATTGACGGTTCTCCAGTTGCTCGGGTTTCAGCAGTGTAAGAGAGATTTACTGAGATTCTAGATTGAGAAGGCTTACACGAAAAGCAGTCCTCGGGCCAGGCGCAATGCACGTCTCTGGTCTCCTCAACCGCGACATGCACGACGACTAACAACCAGTGCCGTACGTGTTTTTTACATTCATGTTACACAAGGCTCATTCATGCTTCCGGAACAGCGAGCGTTGGTGGACCGGTCCCATCGGGAGTGATTTACAGGCGTGCTAAGCCTCAGCGCACCACGTGCCCTCAGGGACAGAAGAGCTGCCCCGTATACGGCCTGCAGGCCGGTAAAGTCAAGGGTTACGAATGCGTCGATGTAGAGAGCGACCTCGAGTCATGCGGTGGTTGTGTTTCCAGCGACTCTTCCCCAGGCCGGAGGGATGGCGACGGAGGCAGAGATTGCAGTGCGATCCCGAATGTCGACGCAGTCGAATGCCGCGCCGGGGCATGCCTTATTAGTGAGTTGGTCCCGCGTTGACAATCGAGCGGTGTCTAACTGTTCGTGCAGCTAAATGCGCAACTGGTTACATACTTTCACGCGATGGACAGACCTGTATTTCCGTCTTCAGCGAACAGCCTTGAGTCGAGTGCAACCTCATCCGACCCTGTACTTATCAATACAATCACGTAACAGACGGTTGAACCATATTTGTTCTTTCTGAGGTGACGGTCAGACGCAGCGAACAGTCTTGAACCGAGCACAACTTCATCCCACCCAAACTAATTCTAATGAGACGGTTTGGATCAGAGTTGTTATTTCTGAGATGACGGTCAGACGCACAGTTCGATTACATGACAGCATGGTCTTGCTCATATGATTGTCACAATATCGCGATGGCTCGCAGTGTGTGGCGCGGTCCCTGGAGTCTGAAGATCTGAAGTTTGCTGTATCGTGATCCTGACTACCGAATTGGATTTGGGTATTGGGCCCTTCAGCATACAGGGATGTGGCGGATCTCTAAGCCTGACTTTATGGATCCTCCTTGGGTCCCGTTATACGTTCCAGCGTGTCGACATGCCCTTTCAAGAGGGCTGCTATTGGGAAGACCAAACTACTAGCATGACCGCTCCGGGCCTGTGCCCACAGTGCGACTCGTGGGTGCCTGGGTGTTTACGTAACGCTGACGGCCTCTCCCGAGCTCCCCCGAACGCGGCCATAGCAGCAGCCTCTACGTTTGCTTAGCATCGTGAAATTGACCGTCGATCCCCAGGACTGCACTCGTACAGCTCCAGACCCTTTGGTATTATAGAAGGGTCTATGTGATATCCATAACCAGCCTCCGACGGAGCAACGACATCAGCATCAACGCACAGCCATATATTATTCTCTTGGCAATCGACCTGGTCTCGTATTCGACGGCGCAGTCGAAGATTCTCCCAACCAGATGCTCACCAGACAGATCGCAGAAGTTGAGCTAAATTGCACAAACTACGGTCAGTTCGCGTACGACAGTGAGACCACTGGCTGCAATCCCTGCGATCGAGAGACATCTGATCATTGGCTAAGCTCCTCTTTGCGACAGTCGCTGTCGGCCGTTTCACACCTGGGTTTCGACAACCCGTTCATTGTAGTCTTCTGGAACATCTAATCTAGGTTCGTCTAGGCATCTCGGAGGGTCAATTGCATGTCACTCTGAATTTGCTTCGACATCCAGAGGTTGTGGACTACGTTCGGCTGCAAAGAAAGCGTTTCTCAAACCAGTGACTGTCAATCCTATCAGGTCTCTTGTCTTACATCCTCACTAGTCAGTCATCAGCATCAGCCTTCAGCATCGAAACGTAATACGAGTGTTATACGTCATCAGGCATCGACGGGTGTCTTAGCACTGTGTTGCATTGTCCAGTTGGAAGGTTGCGGACAGACAAGATGCGCCGAGGCACTCTCGAGGTTGACTGCCAGTGAAGCAATCTTCAATCGTGCACGACATACTTATCAGTGAGTCCGCGGCGATAATCCGTGCAGGCCTCCCTGCGCACACGTGCAATGCACCCCGTACACGTTCATGCACCATGCCGAGATGAGCAAAGGATCAGAACAAAGAAGTAAGCCTGTCGGCATTGCTCGCCGACTCGCTGCGACACGAAGACCCTCCTTGTCATGGAAGGCAGGTGACATTCCAACGTCACTCAGAGGTCTCCTTATTCCCGCTGTGTGTGAGATGCCCCGTTTGCATCCAATGACGGTGGCGGGGCATTTTTATAACATCGGGCATGCTTGATGAAACGGGCGCGTGGAAGTTCCCACAGCTATTACGGTGGCGATGATCAGCACCGGTTTTAAGACTGTTCCGACGAATACTGCGACTCAGAGTGGAGAAAGCGGTAACAATAATTTTATGTATGTATCATCCTGCATGTTTTCACAAATTCAAAATTCCAGCCTCAATACGCACCGAGACGAACCAAGTTCTAGCTCACGGCCCACATCACACAGACTACAAGAAGCACCCGGGACAGCGCAGTACAACGCAGCGCCTTCGGCACCTTTGTGGAGCGTGCGGTAACGCTCAGTGTCATTTGACTGACGCCAGGTACCTGAAAAGAGCAAATTTCGTCGAAATAGGTCACGCATGTCAGGTACGCTCTCTAGCGTGGACACGAACTTCATTCGCATTAATCGGGTATCACTTCAATATTCTACATAATTCACAAGGAGTAGCCTGACCTGAACGACACCACGACTCATGACGCATTCTCGAAGACTTCATACTAGGGACTCACTGCGCTGATAGAAACTAGCTGTCAGGAACAAGACCTCTGCGTGTCTATACTACTTCCCAAGCCTGTCAATATTATTAAATGAGCTCAGTAAGGGCCCTGGGACTAGTCTATCGGGAAGCACACAGCCTTGAAGATTTGGTCATGACAGAGTTCACCTGGTCGCCAGTAATGACAGTGTGTCAGGCTTCCCTGTCACGCACCCATTTCTTGCACCTAGCCCCTCTTCGAGGAACCCTCTGACGGCTATAGGCATGAAGGACCACACATCGTATGAATAATGAGCGTTATTACTTGCGGTGCCGTTGCCCCGTGACACTCGCCCGGGCTCGTTGCTTGCCCTATAATAATATCTCCATTATACTGATCAGGGCCATCGTGTCCCTCATTCGCGCCTATCGCTTAAGACCCATACTGCGGACTCAATCGGAAGCTCCAAGCTAGAAATAAACACTGTCCACGAAAGTCGGGTACTTGTCATTTCTGAAAGTAGCTGCGGGCCAATGGTATGGTGATCTGAGTCTTCCAGTCATGACGGGTCATTGTCATGTAAAGTTCGATGCTTCTGAACGCAGACGACACCATGCGACAGTGCTATCACAAGCACTTGTAATTTGGCTTGATACCTCTTGACATTAATGACGGGCACTGGGCGGGACACTTCCCACCCGTAATTGTCTGCCATTGCGCAGTAGCCGAACCCACTTGTATGGGAATCAAGAGACACCATGATAGAACGCCGTTCCCGGGGGAACGTGTTACTCTTATTGGTCAGCCATAGACAGTGACCGAGAGAGCTGCTGTTTCATCCAACCACATGGAAAATAATTTGTATGAGTACGAATGCAACATACCCCCACACACTCTTCAGTGAAATAGAAGTCTAACCATCCCCCTCTTCTACAGTATGAATCCTCAAGCTACTAAGAACTGATGATATCTACATGAGTATCAACCTGGTAGCACCGAGGGGACTTGAGAGACAAGCTGAGAGCGGCTCTGGAAGAAACCGATTAATGGTGGAAGATCGGCACCAATCGACAGACTCACCATGCGTTGTGATAGTCACAATTTATTGACATCACGTCGGCGGAAACATGCAACGATGAGCCGCTGTAGCACGAAAGTGAGCGAGGAACCGATCAAAGTGACCAAGGTAGATAGCACTTACCATGTTTCATCAACATAGACATCGTCGAAAGTGCTGGTGATGTACATTATGACACCATTTCCAGGCATCTCAGAGAAGCCAGGCGGCTCCTCAAGAGGGGGGGTGGCGACCGCAAGGACGGAGAAGAGAGACAGCGCGACGACTGGAGAGGGCGCTTTTGGTTTCATACGCATTGCTCAGAACGCCGACAAGGATGCAGGCTCAGTTGAGGATTGAGAAATCTCAAGTGACCTTAAATATCCGCGAGGAGAAGGGGCGCTGCAAGTAGGCAATTAAGTCCCATAGGGCGAACGCGTAACATACCAGCCTCGTGTAGATGCCTCAATTCACCTCGACCTGAGAAGCTCACCCAGTTGACCGTAAGCGTGCACCACTTGCCAATCAAAAAGAGCACCCCTCGCATTCACTTCGCCGAAGGAACCACGCGAAGCGAAACGGGATCTGAACCTTCTCCACTTTCACGTCGACGCTTATATTCGAACCTTGGTGCCCCAAACTGCCGGTGGGGAATTTGAATTCAGAACAACCGAAACCTTGCTCGCTCGTTCCTATTGGCTCCAAGTAAGGTCCAGTAGTGCGTGGAAACGGCGTTGTAATGCGGACCAGGAAAGTTATGTGGAGTCCGTACTCAGCCCGCACAGAATCAAGGCGACACCGGAGGATAGGCGTGCGGAAAAACAACTGGTGTCAGACCGGCGCCGTGTCGCGACACGTGAATGGTATTGGGCCGGTCAGACGCTCGCCAAGAAGGGGTTGACAAGCTCACCAAGAGATGCTCCAATTATGGCATCAGGGAGGTGTCCAACGTAGCAGGTGCCCATGCAGTACCTTTATGACTCTGGGAGAGCGAATCAGCCGTGGAGAATCTGACTCGCGTCAGACAGAAACTGACAGCCAGAATGTAAGTTAATTTGAATGGACTACCACTTGTTCAAGCTCCGAACAGTACCCGAACAGCATGATGGGAAGCTTCACGGACCTCTATTCGTCACAGCCCTGTGGTTGAATGTCCATCTAGATATAGCAAGTTATTAACATCAACGCCCACAAGACGAGGTTATGTGACATCGATATTGTCTGCCCAGTGAATCGAGCGGGTGTACTGGAGTAGACTAGCGATGCTCTCAGGCCGCAACGAGAATAGCACTGAATAGCCGAGCCACGCACTCGATCGACGGGCTGTAAGCAATGTCAACAGCGCGAATCAAACCTATCATCCCTTCTTTACGTCGGCCAATGAAGCCGATACTTTAGTATGAACGCCGTGGCCGTCAAGTAGTATGGGGTTTACCAAAGGTTGTCTAGAGCATGGCTGCATGGCAACGGTATCACAGTAGGTCAGTATGGTGATTAGATCGCACCTCATGTAGCTAGAGAGAAACCCAGTCTTTCTGTAGCGAACTGAGCATTTCGGACTCAGCCATGGCTTGGACTTATGAATCAGCAAATCACATCATTTGACACACCGATAGGCGTCCGATTGGCCTGTATGAGTTGCCTGTGGAACTGCAATGCACCGAGCTTGCAATAAGTCAGGACCAATGCTAGCTCCAGGGCGAGGAGGCCGACTATGACTTACCAATTCGATGACACCACCGTTGATGAGTATCTCACCCGACTGGAACTTGAAAGCATCCGCTGGCATCTCTAGTGGAGCTGGAGTATGCGAAGAAATCCCAGCGTAGATTGAACAGCCGGACCATAGTCCTCCAACGTCATTATAAAGGACACGACACGAGGTCTGGCAACAGCCGTTGATTTCATTCAGTTGCGCCGTATCTTTTAATCCTGAATATGAAATATACCATTTGGATGTAGTGCGCGTGAACCCGAGTCATCGAGTCGGCATCGTGAGGTGGAGCGCTGAGCTTTGTTCACGGTCTATAATTTCCGTGTTCAGGAAGACAGTGATGAAGTCACCGCCACGCGGCTTGGAGGATGCGATATCTATGTACTGGCATTCTTAGGTGAGCAATCTGGCTAACCTGCAGGAACAGGGGGGCACGCGCCAACCTGAAACGGCGTCAAAGCGGAGATTGTGCCTCGATAGTCCTACTTGCGGTGTATTTTGCCGGCGCACAAGCACAGTACTATTCTGCGGTGAGTACCATGAGAGGATCCTGCATACTACTCATGCAACCACTTCTAGCAGAATCATCGTCCCGATTTGCCGCGGAAAGAATCTGGGAGTATCAATGATCATCGGATTGCTTCGTCATAGGTCCTATATCATTCCGACACATGTGCTGCGCCTTGCACGCATGCTGGTAGTGATGGGATCCAGGTCGCTTCCAGGTGTCGCGTGGAATGACTTGGAGTCAATTCACGTGATATATGAAAGCGACAGCTTCCCACACCCTTACCAGTGGTCTTCGATTTGGCAGAGTGTTTGCGAGTCATTTTGAGCAGTATCAGGCTGTGGGTTCGGTTAAGATGGACCTAGATGACAGGCTTTGCAACCCGTTGACATAATATATCTATTCACAAGACAAAGTTCACAGTGAGCATCTTGGGACCCCATCTACGTGTTGTCGAACACGCAATTCTGATGAACTCACATTGAAGTTATATTCACACTGCTCGCTGCAGATTAGTCAGCTTCCACTCAGAGGCCGTTGAGCTGCAAAGTTGGTTGCTCACATCGATAACCCTGAGGTCGGTCTCCCGTTCATTCGCTTGCATGGTCCGGTTGAGCAGAGAGATGTGTCGACTTTGTTGCCACCTTTGTTTCGACCCTAGGCGAACGGAGAGTCTGTTGAATCAGTCGCACTTCATCGCCAGCATAAGACCAGAGACCGGGCCGTGGAGCTGGCTCAAAAGCAGTGTGTCACAGTGTTAAGTTTAGTTATTGCACACCGGATCGAGCGACTTCACCAATGTCGGATGATATCCTACGGAATCATTTCGACAGCATGTAGCGGCCCGGGCATTGCAGAACTCTAGTTAATTCACGTACGATGATAGCCATGAGTGCTTGGTGTTCTCATCTGTTGAGATTGCTGAGGCAGGCGAAGTCACACGTAAGATCATCGGCGTTTGCCGAGCCAGTCTATCTATATTTCGATCGCAACGCTTCTCGCCGTATGGACTCCCACATGCCACGCCCGTAACATTCACTGTATCACCTAAGATCGTTTATTACAATGCACAGCTGGGATACAAACGCATACATGATGCTCTGATGCTGTTGTGGACAATTCCTATTCCCTCAGTTTTGGCTGCGTTCGTTCAGGTCCGTTCCGATCTCAACGGTATCTTAGCGAAGGAATAATCGCTCAGAAGCATCTCCACGAGTTCGAAATGGTGCATTACAGATTATATCAATCGTACAACATTCGAGTCCGTCAGTGTCAGATAACGTCGACCTCTACTTTACAGGGGGAGATTCACGCAGCCGATCGCGATGAGGCCATCTGCGAAGCAAGGTTAGTTAAAAGGTCGTAGTAGAAGCAGGCAATATGGGGCTGCAGAGTCTTACTGAATGTGTTGTTCTCGCAGCACACAGGTTTTTCGGAGCTGCAAGGCGCCATCAGCACTATAAAACAAGTTCGGACAAGATTTACTCACCAGCTACTTCCATCACCAATTGCAGCAATAGGGGAGCAAGTGATGCCGATGGGGGTGCTGAGGTCCTGGAGGACGACCCCAACACTGTTGAGCAGGCCCGACGCCGCCTCGCTGTTGGCGGGCTGCACAGACTTGCAGCACTGAACGGGGCCGGTGTTGCAGGTGCCGGCGTCGCCGGTGGAACCACCTGGCATGGGGGTGGCAGTCGCAAGGGTGGCGAAGAAGGCGAAAGCGACGAAGGTGAGTTGAGAGAACATGCCGTGTGACGGGAGGCGGCTCAGGTGCTGACGAGGACGGCTTGGACGGGGCTGTTTGATTGAGGTTTTTGGAGACATCACTCACCCTTTATATCTTCCCAAAAATGTACTACCGAGCTCGCCGATGAAGTCACTGCATCTCTCTGTATGTCATACTATGACGAAGAAAGTCATTCGTTGTAGGGTGTGCGCCACATAGACACTACACGTCACAGCCCGCCCCTCGCTCTGGACATTCTACACGCTTACGATCCACTGCATAGTTCTCCCTGGATCGTTGCTCCACTTGCGGAGAGTCAAGAACGCTGCTACGATAGCCGTCATATCATAGGAGACTTGAGACGAAGCTCGAGGATTACGAGATGTGCCCAGGCGAGACATCCTTGCTGATTCACGGGCAGCATAGAGTGATCGTCATCACTATCCAGTATCAACCCCTAGCGTCATACCGGCCTTGAAAGTCCGATATCCACCGATCTTCAGTACGAAATGCACGAGATGGAGGTGGCCCGGCATGACGCAGAAAGATGTCGTCGCAATTGGAGTTCCTACTCGAGATGGAGTCGTCCCATGCAGCTTCGAAGTAACCTGTCGCCCGCATCGGCAAAAATCATTGCTGGTCGTGATATTTGCACCCCGTTTTGGCATCAGGTCAGCACCTGTGGGGCGGTTGCTATGGCGAAGCCCATACAGCGAGGTGCCGCGCGAGGTGCCAGCAGCCACCACTGGGACCTCCAAACGCAATCGGCTGGTCACGGTACACCTCCGGTCCGCGGACGGATGAACCATCTGAGCTCCTAGCGAGAGAAGGTGAGGTCATCAGGGCCTAGAAAGAGACCCACCCACTGGTAGCAATTTCGAACGCAGCAACGTCGACTTGTGGGTCCGTGACTCCGTCGACCGGGCCACGACGATGGCCCATGCGCAACACCTTCCAGTATCGCGTCTGCATCCCCGCTCGAGAGTAGCATTCACAAAGCTCTTCTAGTATGTGAACGCATAATGTTGTGAAGACATGTCATAACAGTGGTACGCATTAACTAGTGGTGGCAGAGTGGTGAACCAGACTATCTGTCGGTGCAATGTACTAACACATGATCTATACAACTGTCCGCGAGGATGCTAACTCGATGCGATATGGAACCTGGTAAATGAAAGCAAACGGACAATCACCGCTCCTCCTGCTGCTCTTGCTCCTGCTCCCGCTGCGCATGACCAAGGAAGCGCGGTGCAGGGATGCGGACTGACCGATGAGACTGTGCGAGGTCCTGTACCATTTCGTGGTAGCACTCTCTCGCCAGCTCCGCGCGACGCTTGTTCTTCAAGTGAGGGGGCAACTCTTGGATCTTCACGCCCTTCTTGACCGCGAGCCACCTCTCAATGTTACCCTGGAAAGGAGCGGGCCTCGGCGACGGCCAGGCGGTACCGTCAGTCCGATGGCCGCGCTCGTCGAGCCCGAACACCTCAACGCTGTCGTCGACCTCCGCCTCCTTCGCGTCCAGCTTGAAAGCCTCCTTGACCTCGTCCGCACGGTTATACCACTCGCCGACGCCGACCTTGATGACACGCTTGTCATACGGAATGCGATCCTCGAGGCGCTCGCCATTTATTCCACGTCCACGGTCCTCGGGAGTGAGGCGCAGACCGATGATACCGCCGCGCTGGCCGGCGAGGAGCTTCGCCATGTCAACAGTGAGCTGAGTCATACGGTCGAGACGCAGGCAGCGCATGCGGTCCGGGAAGGACGTATGGCATTTGCGGTCGTCGTTGGCGATGGTTGCATAGAAAGGTGTACCACGCGGCATGCCTTTCGACAGACGAAGGACAGTGAGCCCAATTGGACGGGTCGAGAAGGTCATGGTAAGCAATGGTCGCCAGAAGGGTGTGTCCTTGAGCGTGGGGATGTACTGGCCACGAAGCCTCTTGCGTGCGTCATCCAGTGTCACCTCCGTCTCAGCCTCACGCGTCTTCTCCCTCTTCACCACCTCACCGTCGTCACCGTCATCCTCGTCTTCGTCTTCATCGAATTCATCCTCTTCCACGACACGTTCTGAGCGAACGAAGTCGGCGTCAGAGTCCACAGGAGCAAGGCGCGAGCGATTGTGTGTTTGAGGGATAGCGCCTGGGGGAAGCTCCACCTCAACAGCGCGCACGAGCGCACTCGAGTGAAAGCTGCGTCCCTTCTTGCCGAGCACTTCCGTCCAGGGTGTCTTCGGTGGCACCTCCGGGGTCTTCGCAGCAGCAGGGTGGAAGTCCGTCTCAGGAGTGGGCGGGACGAAGCCACTTGGGTGCAGAACGACGCCGTCCTTGATCTCAACCTCAACAGGAATCTTTTCCTCACGGTGCCTCGTCTGCGCGGCGAGTCCCTCACTGAGGATGCCCGCACTGAGCTCCGCCATCAAGCTACCTTCCTCCTCCTTCCTCTCGGAGATAGACTCGCGTTGACGCTTACGCTCGATGTAGTACGGGGGAACCACCTCCTCGGGCTGCGACGCATACTTAGCAGAACGCGATGGAGAGTCCCAGGATGACGTCCGGATGTCGGAGCGTTCAGAAAACTTCGAGGAGCCAGCCGGGACGTTTGCCGCGAGGATGTCATCAGCTGCTTCGGTGTCACGAGCTGCGCCGACGTCCGAGGCAGCCCTGATCTCGTGCTCGAGTCTCTGTTGCACGAACTCCTGCTCGACTTGTGCGTCTGGTTCGACAACGCTTGGCTCGACAGCAGGACGTTCGTCCCAGAGTTGCTTGACAGTTGTCAGGAGCGACTCCGGCTCTTCTGTCGCCTCCTTCGCCACATCAGGATGGAAGTCGGTCTCTGGTGTTGGCGGCTCGAAACCGCTGGGGTGCCGCACAGTGCCGTCGCGCTCCTTGACCTCAACTGGGATCTTTTCTTCGCGAACCTTCGTCTCGGCTGCAATACCATCGCTCAAGACACCCGCGCTGAGCTCCGCCATCAAGCCTCCCTCTTCCTCCTTCCGTTCCGAGATTGCATCGCGCTGCCGCTTCCTCTCGATGTAGTAAGTCGGTACAACGTTGTCGTCCGCATCTTGTGACTGACGCGGCGGCTTGCTCCACGACGAAGTGGGAATCTTGGCGCGGTCGTGGGACGAACTCTCGGAGGAACGAGCGACGGCGGTGTGGAATCCTCGATGGTGCTCAAGCGGAGCGGAGGGCGCGGTGATGTCGGCAGCGAGTAGACCGGTGTGTGGACGTTCACCCTTGGGAAGCTTCTTGGTAGCGCTCGGAGCATCCTCAGGTAATTCGACAGATACTACCTTGATTACTTCGTCGGGTGTCCATTCGCCGTTCTGTAATCTCTCCATCTCGAGCTTCGCTTCTGATCTGTAGTCTGACCTCAACTCGCTCTTGAACTTCTTCGGTGGTGTCCATGGCCATCGCGCGTTGTCCATCGCTTCGTGCGCCTCGGCTGGACAGTAAGCACTGTTATACTGCGCCATGATCGCAGGAAAATCGCCTTCACGACAGAAGCCAACGATATGCTCGTGCGCGTCGACACGACCAATCTCATGCTTCACGGGGTAGCGGGATTCAAGAAGGAAAACGGTATGAGACTCAAAAGCGGCATCTGGCGGTGCTTCGTAACGCTTGTTGCGAGCGACATAGGCTCCACCGGGGAACCAGTTAGATGCGCGAAGATCTCTTGGTCGAGTGAAACCACCCATATAGCTGGCGTCGCTTCGTCAATAAAAGTCGCATATCACAGAAGCGATTTACTCACGTCTTCACGGGGGTCAATGAGAGAGTGATATCCATACGCTCATCGCGTTCGGCCTTCTTCACGCGCCGGACAGTAATCTTGACGGTTTCCTCTGGTGTAGGAGGAAGCGCCTCACGGGGTTCAGTGTAGAGGTGACCTTTTCTACCCAGGCGAACTGTAGTACTGGCAAAGCGTTTGCCAGCACTTTTGCCAGCACGCTTGCTAGCTTGCGAACGAGGGATCATAGTGGGTCGTGAAAACACTGAGCAAGTGGCTGAAGATCCATATTATTTACTTTGTTTGCTCATATTTGTTTTGCTCCAATTTCGGCTGCCAACCGGCGTGATTATCTGGTTATTGCTGACTAAGCATCTACACAAGCTCCCGATTCGTCCTCCACCACCCTTGCATCCATCCTCGAAGATATATCCAGTATTTATCCGGGCGCCCGATAGAACCCATCTCTCCTTCGGCTCTCATGGCACTGTTCACCTGACCCGTGATGTCACCTGCAGTTCATCTCGCTTTGGAAACCTCAATCGGTTTCGTCGAGTCCCAACAAGCCGAGGTTAACTGGCTGGCATCCCAGGCCGACATCTCCGACGGACGCGCTGGTTGTATCTGATCAGGTATTGTCGTGTGTGGTTAGTTCAGCTGTGGAGACGTTGAGACGTGTGTCATTTTGTCTCACCCAACACCTGATTGCAACAGAGACCACTGCCGTTACTGTGGACACGTTAAGACGTAATGACTGCATATCGCAACGAACTACGGCACTGACCAGGGAAGCGGGAGTATAGGCAGGATTATCACTTCTTCAGTCTGACACCCAATCCCGATATACGGCCCATCTACTGCAGATACTACGATCCCAAGAAGACTGAGGATCAGACCGAACAGTCCCCCACAGCTGTTCTCACAGTCTGCCAGAGGTACTACAGTCGCGCAGCACTCGAGGTTCGTCGTACATTGCGCGGGGAGGATTGTCGTAGTAGGAGATGGTGCGTCCGTACCCTGGGCAGCGACCGCAAGGACTGATAAGGCAGCGAAGGCAATGAGCTTGATAGCGAACATGTTCCACGAGTAAGGCGCACGCCGTATTCACTCCACGCAGCCTTTTATACGGTCGCTGAAGGGACTGTCAACGCCGTTGTGGCTGTTCCTGGACCCGTACATTAGGATGGGATAAACACGTAAGATTAGAAGCATCCGCGGCGAAAGTATCGAGTGGTTGGTGCACTTATCCATTATGAATCTAGCTTTCTCACCCAGTGCCTGCCATCCTAGATCTCAAGCCTCGGTATCCGGCTTTTAATTCCGTCCACGAATGGGAGAAAGTTCGAAATTCAAAAAGAAAAGGCCCAGACTCCCCCAGCCTCCATTCGAGCCCATCCCTGCTGTTACGAATGACAGCGTAAGGTGTACACGCTCCGTTAGGCTTAAGAAACAGCGGTCACACCACATGGTCTCTCTATGGATTCAGTTATTACATCGCTCTTGCCATCTTCGCTCTGTCTATCTCAGTTGCGCTGAACATGGGCTCAGATTCACCACGCGTATTGTCGAAGACACTGCTGAGGCTAGACGTTCTGCTTGGTCCCTTACGCGCACGTCGTACAACAATTGTGGCACTAGCGACCCTGGGAATTACACCGCTTGATAACAATCGCCCGCCATCAAGCCTCCACCGGTTGCATTGGCGAGGGGTTGAACACAGGTACGCAGCCTTCGGCGATATTATCGAGAACAATCGGGCTACTATTGAGGGGCTCTGTAGCCTGGAATCAGCCTCGAACACTTCTCGGGGAAAGACTAGCCCTGATGTCCTCACCGGCGACTTCTTTGCAGCACAGGATGGTCCCATTGCTGTCACTCCGTTAGCATGGACACAAGTTCTTCGTCACGCTACACTCACCACGGGATAGGCTCGATAGGCAGCAACTTGTTCACGGGCTCACAGTCGAGGCCGATGTAGGGTCCGATCGTGGGCGCTGGCGTGGGTACGCCAAGGATTGGTCCTACGACCGATGCGCTCAGAGGGATCGCTGTCGCGCAGCACTCAAGCAGTTCGAGGCATGCTGCTGGTGAAATGGGAGGAGTTGGAGTGGGCAACGGGAAATCGACGGTGGTAATCGCCAGGATGACCGTCGGGTCGGGGGCGGCGGCAGCAAGAATGGCGAGCGCTGCGAGACTAAGCAAGAATCTCATGTCCGACATCGACGAGCAGTGCGTTCTTGTGCGCTCTTCTGAAGAACGCAATATGACCCTTAAATATTCGACAGTGCTTCTCTGTCCCTGAAAATTGACGTGTAATTGACGGCTACAATGAATAAAATCTTGACGACCCTAGGTTGGCTACCCTGAACGCGCTATGGGCCGAGGATTGGGCCCAGGTGGCGTGGAGTCCTCGGTACACCAGTCGTCCGGGAGTCCTCACTGGGCTAAGCTGCGATGATGGTGAGAGCTTCTGTCAAACGACTGACATGTTGATAGCACTAGGCGGGCTCGCGCCAAGACTCACGGAGCACCTGAAAATCTCAGATGATAATATGAATTTCGTATTTCATCCCTCTAAGGTCGAGGACAGTCGATCATTTTACGGTTCTATGGCTATAGACGGAGCCCGCGCTCCTGAGAGAATACATCAGAAAACTTCGGTCAAAATCGTGTTACCGGGACTTTAGCCGTAGAAATACACTGTCAGACTCAGATGGTCGCACAGCGAACATTTTCGACATCCGAGATGTTGCAGTATCCGATCGACCACTGCTAGCATTTGAGACGTGCTGAGCACAGTGTCTCTATCTTCGACTTCATTAGCTATGAAGGCGAGAAGATGGGCCTATTCAAGAGCGTACGATAGGGCTGAATGCTGGAGGACTTTCGGCGAGCACTTCGGTTGAGGACTATTCCCGCCACAGCGAACAAACAGAACCAAATAAATCTGGGAATACTACGATTCCCTGCAAGCAACGTAGCCCAGTCGTCCTCCGTTTCGTGTCCCCCTCTCCTTCTACCTCATCGTTCACAATGGCTGCGCCCATGTCTGACGGTATTGGTATCGCCAATCTCCCCAACCAGGTCAGTCGAGGTGTTGCCGCGTAATTGAAGGCTATGTTGAACACGAGTCACAGCGACACAAGATTGTTGCCAAGCGCGGGGCGCACTTCACTCTTATGGTTGTTGGTGAGCAATTCCCGAAATAAAGCTAGGTAGCAAACGCTGAAACTGACGCTGCTCGCAGGGGAGTCTGGTCTCGGAAAGACGACGCTCATCAACACGCTCTTCTCGACCGAACTGTCTCCCGCCAAGAACTACAACCGCCGCCACCACAAGCAGCTCGACAAGCTCACCGAGATTGAAATCATCAAGGCCGAGCTTGAGGAGAAGCAGTTCAAGACAAAGCTCACCGTGATCGACACGCCCGGGTTCGGCGACTACGTCAACAACCGCGACTCGTGGACGCCGATCATCGACTTTATTGACGATCAGCATGAGGCGTATATGCGTCAGGAGCAGCAGCCGCAGCGGACGGACAAGATTGACCTGCGGGTGCACGCCTGCCTGTACTTTGTGCGGCCGACCGGGCACACGTGAGTAGCAGTAATGTTAGTCCCGCGACTGCTCGCTGACGCACCAGCGCGTCGTACAGGCTCAAGCCGCTCGACATCGAGACCATGAAGCGTCTCGGCACGCGTGTCAACCTTATTCCCGTCATCGCCAAGGCGGATACGCTCACCCAGAACGACCTGCACCTGTTCAAGCAGAGGGTATGTCCAGCGCTAATTGAGGGTGCTTCCCAGATGTTGAGATGTTGTCGCAACAGATTCGGGAGACCATCGCCGCGCAGGGCATCCGCATCTACCAGCCGCCAATCGAGGTGGACGATGAGGCGGGCGCGGAGCACGCGCGCATCCTGCAGGAGGCGATGCCGTTCTCGATCATCGGGTCGACGGAGGACGTGACGACCGCGGACGGACGCGTTGTCAAGGGGCGCGAGTACCTCTGGGGTGTGGCCGAGGTCGAGAACGAGAACCACTGCGACTTCCGGAAGCTGCGCTCGCTGCTGATCCGCACGCACATGCTGGACCTGATCTCGATGACCGAGGAGCTCCACTACGAGAACTACCGCCAGGCGCAGATGGAGACGCGCAAGTTCGGCGAGCAGAAGCCGCGCAAGTTCGAGAACCCGAAGTTCAAGGAGGAGGAGGAGCAGCTCCGCAAGCGCTTCACCGAGCAGGTCAAGTCGGAGGAGGCGCGCTTCCGCCAGTGGGAGCAGCACGTACGTTCCCCTTGCCTGCCGTCCCGCGTTGATATACTGATGTGTGCTTGTGTATAGCTCATCCAAGAGCGCGACCGCCTCAACAAGGACCTCGAACTGGCTCACAGCGCCATCAAGTCCCTCGAGGCCGAGCTCGACAACCTGCAGGTCGGCTACGGCCGCGGCACCAACAGGCGATAGATGCTGGGCGAGCATGGACCGTGCGACGCCGAAAACTACCCTTGTTCGATTATACCCCCAAAGATATCCGCTCCTTCCGTCGGTCGTACTCCTAGTGTTTGTTCCCGGATACTCGTCGCTCATTATAAGGACATTCTGGGCTTATGTTTTGATTTGCGTACTGTTTTCGCTCTAATCTATCCCGTCGCATAGTATATTTGTGTTCTGACTCATGATTGCGCGGTTGAAGCTCGTGTAAGACGTTCGACTCGAGATGGTGAATCTCCCGTGATGGGCGGATCGTTGCAAACGATGTTTACGCCACTGCTGGGCGCGCTGGAGAGTGCTAGTCCAGAGCATCCTGGTTTGGGGTGCACAAACGAGAAGATATGGGACATGTTAAGGATTATACACGCTTCATTCAAGCATATTAACTGTACGAACGTAAGGTGGCAGCGATGTACAATGAGGGCGGTGGAGTATGAACAAATGGCGTCTTCAGAAAGTAACGGCAGATGACGGACGAAGACGGATATGACAGAAGGGCTCGGCACGAAGTATTAAAAGGCGACGGGGGCAGTAGTAGGAACCGCGACCAAAAAACTCCGTCATTGAGGGTGCGTCGTGAACATCGTTAACGTTGACGAATCCCATTCAAAATCTGACAGTTCATGAGCACAGATCACGAAGCAACTGTGACGAATATGCCCTTACCTCTCATGGTAGCGGTGACGCATGCTGGGAGGTGATGCCCATGGAAGGTCTTGCGCAGCACGGATGGTAGAATCGTGGGCGACCCGCATTGGTAGAGGCATAGCCTGATATGGGTACCGGCCAACTTCCCAGATAACGGGGGATGCGAAGGAGGTGCCAGCAAAGGCGAGGACGGCAGCGACCGCGGTGAGCGTGAGACGCATCCCGCTCAGCTTTGGAGTAACAGGGCGGGTCGGAGGAAGAGAAGGAAGGGGAGACGAGGTCGAAGAGCGGCTCTCCGAGCTGGGTCGCCCTTACGCGACAGACGGGAAATTATAGCTGGCCCCGGAGAGGAGGCTGGGGCACGCCCAGGCACTCCTGGGTTCCGCGCGGGACGAGAGTGCGACGTGCGCACAGCGTGGTGCGTGCAGAAGGCGGGAAACCATATATGGAAATGCAAAACATACACAGAGCGCGGAAGTGATCGGAGACGGGTATGCCTTGCACAGCGCTCAGCCATGTGGCCGGCATTCCACAGCCCGCCCTGCTCGCCCCAGAGAACCAGACCGAGCGAACAGCAGGCTAAATAATTATTCGACTCCTAGATTTTCGACGCAAGCCAGGCAACATAGGGTCCAGGAGGGGGATCCCAAACATGGTCCGGCGGTCCGGCAAAGAACAGGACCCCTGTTGCAGACTAAGTAAGAGGTGCAGTTGCAAGATTTGTGACTATATATCACGGCGATGAGATTGTTGCAGCAAGATAAATAAGGTACACAGACAAAACTCTGGATGAGAGACACGCAGCAGCAGGACGGAGGAGAGCCGCGAGTCTGAGCGCAAACTGCAAATCGCGGCGCGGCACATCGCACGACATGATCGAAGTACCACGTGAATAATTCTCACGGTGGCGTGCCCCCATTTCGGCGTGGCGCTACTACAACGATCGGATTGTGTCACCTTGTTAGTAGTGTCTTGCTTTCGTACACGAATCCAGGATCAAATCCAGACTAAGTTGTGTGCCACTCGCCTGACTGTTAGGACTCCTGTGGTCTTTTAATAATGTCCAATGAGCCGACGACCTACGACGAGGTGCGCTAGGGTTGACGTAGAATCACATTCCTGACCTTGACTCACGAGTATTGGAGTCTGCGCTCTCGGCGATACATGAAAACATGATACGTCGAGCGAAGACGTTGTCGATCTTCACAGTGTGGGTCTACTTTATCTTATATATTCTGTGCTTGACGATCATTTAGGATACCGTGGCAAAACTCTTGCAAGTCTCGGGACACTATGTACGCCGCATTTCCTCCGAGGGAATAGGGTATGAAGGTAGATCTCTGTGCGGTCCTTTATCGCACAGAAGCTGGAATGAAGTAGACCAAAATACCATTCTGCAGTGGTATAAGAGCTTCGACCATTGGATTGACACAAATTCCCAGGCCGATGTTGCAGCACTGCTACCAAAATACAACAAACTCAGTGACGAACTCAAGGATATCTATGAACGGTGCCCTCTGAGCGTGTCAAGGGTGAGATCACCTTATTTGTACTTCTTGTACTTCTCTCTTATCACTATTATCATTGCACTGTACGCTCTCAACGTTAGCAACCCATTCAATACCAACCGACATCTAAGGAACTATTCCTTACAATACGAAATGCGATGTCTTTCAAAGACCGGGTTAGCTTCTTGAAATCGCTTGTATACTATGAAGCACGAGTTGTTGTGAATCTAGTGGACACTGTGCGTCGTCAAACGTGATTCAGTACATGTACTTACTCAGTGCTCAGGTCATGAGAGATATTCGTGAGGAAGATCCAATATGGCGACCCTGTCTAGAGGTGTTGCGCGTCTTGTGTGGGGGTTTGGTGTCTGTCCCTCAGTCATTGATCATTTCCTCGCAATCCATTCAATTGTCTGGGCCACATGTAGTCGCGATGGGTGGCTTTTCGGATATCTACTGTGGACAATACAATGGAAAGACAGTTGCGCTCAAGGTCGTACGTGAACTTGCTCCAAGTCCTGAAAGGCCACCGCGGAGAGATTCACAGAACAGGGTTCGATGCTGATTCCGTCTTGCAAGTGCACATGGGTCTTACTTATCTTTTCGACAGCGCTTCGTTCAACAGGCAGTGCTCTGGAAGCATCTGCAGCACAACAACATTGTGCGGTTTCTGGGAGTTGATTATAGCCTTTTTCACGAGCGGACCGCTCTGGTGTCAACATGGATGGAACATGGGTCTATAGTCCAGTACCTAGTCCAGTACCGAACCGCGAACCGGCTGAGCTTAGTGCGCTATGACGTCATCTAATCAACAAATTGCTGATACTCTTTCAAGGTCTTAGACATCGTCGAGGCGCTGTCATACTTACATCGACTCAATATCGCCCATGGTAACCTCACCAGTGTACGTAGCATTCAACGCGT
The DNA here is from genome assembly GCA_000320605.2 of Gelatoporia subvermispora B. NCBI lineage: Eukaryota > Fungi > Basidiomycota > Agaricomycetes > Polyporales > Gelatoporiaceae > Gelatoporia > Gelatoporia subvermispora. Next base: position 505,696 of record KB445799.1, read on the forward strand.
CACTCGTTCTACTAACGACTTCACATAGTCAAATGTGCTTGTGAACGATGTGCACGCAGCATGTATCACGGGTTTCGGCTCCTCTCTTCTGCTAGACTCGCAGGGCGCAGTATTACGCAGCGAATCGCAAGGAGAAACCAGGAGTATACGATGGTCAGCTCCTGAAGTGCTGCTGGACGAAGTTCTGACAATACCAGCGATCGAAAGCGATATCTATTCATTATCTGTTGTGATGTGGGAGGTGAATCACATCTATCGACCAATATCTAGCGTATTGACTATCCCCAACTTACAGATCTTCACTGGCGAGATCCCATGGGGTAGTCAAAAGCTTACTCGCGTTATGCTGCGCGTTATCAACGGGGAGCGACTTCCACGCCCTGAACCGAACAAGGTATTTGAAGTTCCGGACAACCTGTGGAGTCTGATGGAACAATGCTGGAATCTGAGGCCTCATGATCGTCCTAACATAGCTGAGGTGGAGGCAGTTGTCCGGGGATTGCTGTGGTTCCCATCCTGACAGTGGCTTGAAAGAATGAACACGAGATGTCCTTTTGTTATTGCCTCTGTTCACGTTGTGATGCAGACTTATCTCACTGTGCAATCCGGACGGCGTGCGTTTACTTCGACCACCCGCCTTTACTGTGTCCCGGGCTAAATTATGCACATCGTGCATGAGTGTCACAGCGAAGTAGGTTGACGGGATGATGGATACCAGGATATTGCTGGGATTCACCTGCAGTGTGTCAGAGCCAAGTATCGAAATTCGAGAGGCAGACTTAAGATAAGGTGAAAAAAAGGTCTACATCGTTATTTACAGGAGTCGTATACAGGAGCGACAATCTTTTCAGTGAAATATCTCATCCGGAGGGTGCATGCATGCATGTAGGCAGACATGAAGTGCCTCTGTGGGGTGTTTGTTAGATATTAATGCAGAAGAATTGTCTCTCAAAGGGAACCTAAATGACACACTCTCAAGTCAACCAGTGATGATGATTGAGATACAGCCAATTCCTACTACTCCATCGTATGCAATTCCTTCGCAACAAACCGGTTCAGAGATACTGCAGAGCGCTAGTCATGACCTGGCTAATCATAATTTTGTAGTCAATTAATCTTTCTTACCAGGTGGTTTCGTCATCAACAGTAACGGTATACTCGTCCGTGCACCCCGTGCCGATCGGTGTCTCGTCTGAGACATGGAGTCCCAAGACTTGCACGAGAGATCGGACGTGACTAGACTCCGCCGCGGTAGATATCTCTTCGCAGCACTGCGGCGTGGTTCCATTGCATTGTTCCTGACGGACTGATATGGTATTACCCAAGGAAGTGAGGAGAAGGATTATCATAATGATGGATAGCGGTGAAATGTGCATGATGGCGGGTTGCGTGCTCGATACAGGAGAAAATGGGTTGAGACCACGGCTTGTCAATAACTCTGTGGTCCCTTATAAGCAAAGATTGGCGCATGTCAACTAGATTAGGTTTTACATATCATACATGTCCTCATTGTCCGAGCTTCGAGTTTGACGGCCGGTAGAATATAGACAGAGCTCTGATTCGCTTCATCGAGCACGTTATTGTACAACTTGGAATGCAATGCCACAGCTACTCCGGTATAGCTATTCGGCACCGCCGTGACATCGTCAAAATCACAAGTGTATCCCCAAAAAATCACCTGTGAACGAAAGAGAAGTATGTTGTTTCTTGAACGTAGCAGCACTCTGCGCACTGGTCGATTGACGATCTCCTGCTTACAGATATTGTCGAAATCTGAAGAAGGATATGAAATCGCCAAAGACCGGTATCTGCGCAGTGTAGAAAGATCGAAATGCGTATGTGTTGACTTCGCGGCGACCATCATACTGGCATTTGATCTATTCGGTTAACGTGGTATGTACAGGCAAAGATGCAGTGTGCCGCATCTCAATTGCGCATGTCCCTTACTATTGGTGCAAAAGCTGCATCAAAAGGACAGTAAGTCCTTTCATGCATGACGTCTTCCCAACATACGCAAGCGGTTTTAGTGCTCTTAAGAACATATACATGCATAATGCATCAGATACTGGGGGCTAGCCCATGATCGGCCTACTGATTCTATCAGGCGCATGTCGCAGCAGATGTCCATATACGTTGGACTATTGTGGCTCCGGAGAGAATGATAACACCAAATCTATCTGAGGTCTGCAAGAAAGCGCATGGTTCGGTGTGTGAAGATTGGCTGATGCAGACTAGCCTCCAGACCATTGAACCCGACCGGGTTATATGCTTCATTCTCACAGAACTAATGGCTCACGACATCGCTCTGTTCGACTGCAATGCAGTGGTTTATTGATCAATAGTGATTTGGGTATGAAGATATTGTAGCTAGTCCGAATGCATTATGGGAATGATCATCGCCTAAATCCGAAGTGGCGGCCGAGGGATCGAACGGACGCAGGCCAATGGATTTCTCGCTACGAAAGTGTAAACATCAGACACAAATCAATCACTTCCAGAGAGTATCATCACCTTAGCGAGATCCTGATCTGCACGGGTACATCATAACGTTCAAATGTTGATGGGGATAGCAATGCAGCCGATGCCAATGAGGCCTGGAGCGCAATATGTATTAGCAAAAAAGGGAGAGTCGTACGTTGTGCACAATATACCGAAGTTGTTGCCTTCACAACACACTGGTGTAGACTCGCTATCGGGGTTGTGGTTTCATCAATATTGACGAAGCGATCAAAGTCTGCATAAGCTTACCAGGATGTACCGCCGCCGACGCTGACAACACCGCTGGAGGAGCAGCCGGTGCCAACAGGAGTGTCATCCGACACCCAATCCATCTTCAAGGCTTTCATGACCGCACGGACATCGCTCGAGTTGGCGGGAGTCGAGACATTGTCACAGCAGGAAATCGAGCCTGAATCGCACTGGGACTCTTGCGGGAGGGCAATGGCACCGACGGAGCAAACGAAGGCGAGTGCTGCGAGAGCGAGGGAGCGGAACATTATAGAGTATCTGAGAAACTGAAAGGAGTGTAAAGGCGACGAACTTAGGACGAGTGGTCGACTGGAGAAACTGGGTACACGGCATGCTCTTATATACTTCTGCAGTTCGTGCTACGGGAGAGCATCCAACGACAGTCTAGCCACCCGTCTCGCGTGTGCTCCCAAACACCGCACTCCGTTCTTAGAGGATTCAAACGTCACCGGTAATACCGGCTGCTAGACTTGGAGGTATAGCCAAGGACGAAACAAATGCTTCTCGAACCGAAAAATCTCCTTTCCCATCGCGATCATGCACTTTGTGTCCCGGATAACTTGACAATTCTGGGGCTGAATGGAGTGGGCACAAAATCACCTGTTAACCACTAGACATATCCGGACAGATGGAAGCCCGTATCAAGGGAAGAACTCTCGAAGTTACCACTCCGAAGCCCTTTGTTCGGTTCTGGGAATACTCCCTGCCGTCGGGGACGGGAACACGTCTGCGATGCTCGGGACAGCTCGACATCAAGAATAGATATTGTATGTTTGTCGATACGTTAGCACGGAGTGGACAGACTTTCTCTTGAGCCTGCAGCGACAGTTCTGGGGAGCGTCTCGGACGTGGCAGAGAAGCTGCCCATCATCATTCGCCTTGGCCGGCTTCTTCCGATAGATCCCGCTCTGCGTCAGTGTCCAGGAATATAGCTCATCTTCAGTCATCTCTGGAAGAAATACAACTCCTGGCTGCAAGCTCAAATGTCTGAGTGATTGTGGAGAGATGACGTTCGCCTCTCTACGTCCTCACATCTCGCATCGGTGAGAGAGACGAAATGCACCGCCGTCTTTGACGCTATAGAATTCTTCGATGAGCGCCCGTCATATCCTCTTCCGAGAGGCCTCCCGATTAGTGTAAGACTACGAGACGTGCATTCACGCGTCCTGCTTGGAGTTGGCCGAAATATAATTTGACATTAGCCCATGGTTACCGCAGAGACCCTTTGGCTGAAGAAGAAATAACTCGATATCTGGCAAGCTCCCGAATCACATGCATTCGGAGGCTACAGCCGCCGAAAAAGAGAAAAGAAATCGGAAAGCTGTCGGATTACAAACTATAATTTTCCTTCACCGTATCAGGGAATGCACACAGTCGTGATTTTTGGAATGCTGTCCCTTAATGATCATCTGCTGCGGAATTTCGAATTCTCCCCAGGTTAATGTGATTTCGGCCTCCAACAGCTCCGAGTATCGTTCGCAACGCCATGCTTCATCCTGAATTGTTGATATTGCCTTCTGGCATCGGCCAGGTCATTGGGCCGACGAGATACAAGGGATACGGGAGTGGGCGCACAGCTTGCGACATCAATTCGTAGATTGCTTGATGCATTGACCGCATCGTAACCTTTGTCTCCTGCTTATGCTTGTAAGCTACCCCGCGGACTGCCTATGGAGGAGCCGTCAGGACGGAATCGTTTCTGGGGTACCCTACAATTCATTACTCGCTCGGAGTTCACTCTTTCGAAAAAGAAATACGTGTACCAAAATCTATCAACTTTATGACACTTTACTTTATCTGTCGACGAGGTCTCACGGGGTAAAGTAATACATGATGTGCCCCCACAGTCACGCCCACTGAAATGTAAAAAAAGCAAAAATGACCACCGCAGGACTCGAACCTGCAACCTTTTGGTGCCGTCGGCAATCGAAGCCAAACGCGCTACCATTGCGCCAGGTAGCCATACAGCTTCATGCGCGTCGTGAGAACATGTCATGCACTCCGGATCAGCACTTGAAGTCTCTTCTTCCCTCCGTCGCCATCCGTCGCTCTCGGCAAGCTATTATACGTATGTCATTGAAATATTAAATGAAGTATGAGTAAACGTATGAAACACTTCGACGCATCTCATGGTTTGCTGCGCGTTGTTTACCGTTGTGTACGCGTTTGCCTCGCGCGCTACGCGTGTCTTTCCGCCACAGTTGAGGCCCTTCTCCAGTGCGCACGGCACTCGTGTCGCATGGAGCTCGGTTACATGTTACTCTGACTCTAGTCACCGGGACACCCAAGTCTGATCATACCTCTGCTACTCTTGGTGTGTACAAGACTGGATTCTCCGTGCAGTTAGCTCGACAAACCACTGGTAGATACTCAGACGGCTGAGGACTTTCACCACTGGTTTGGGCCAACCGATTCCGTACACTCAACGCTTCCACCTTGCTTCTGTTATCCAAACTCTACGGACCGCGATCACGATATTCTGGGGCTATTCCCTAGTGTCCAGCGCGTTACCGACACACCATGGACTTCACCGAGATCTACAAGCAAACCGCGAACCTCGTCGCTTTCAGTCCGGGCACGCAGTTCCTCCTGACAGCCGTGCAAGACCGGCTCGTTGTGCGGCGCGCCGACTCGTTCGAGATCTCGCGCACCTGGCAGCTCGACAGCGCGCCCTCCGCGACCTTCGCCGCGCTCTCTACTTCTTCTCAGTCGCGGCTGGGCAAGTCGCGCGCGGGTGCGGGCGAGGGCTGGATCACGCACGCGGGGTGGTCGTGCGACTCGGAGTACGTGTTCGCCGCGTGCGCGCCGCGCGGCGTCGTGGGCGTGTTCAAGCTACGCGACGAGGAGTGGCGCGCGCGCGTCGAGGCGGGCGCGGAGGGCCTTGCGCGTGCAGAGTGGGCGCCGGATGGGCGGTCTATCGTGTGTTTCTCGGAGTGGGGGGTACGTATGTCTTGTCTCGTTTCGCAGCATGAGTGCAAATTGACTGAGCATCCCGTGCGGAAACAGCTTCGCGTGACAATATGGTCCCTCGTCACTGGCTCTGCAACGCACATCCAATTCCCCATACATCCTGACCGTGGTACGCTGCCCTCTCTCGTCCTACTTCCCAATGTCACTACGACTAACAATATCTCAGGCTATGCCTTCCGCCCAGACGGACGCTACTTCGTTCTCGGCGAGCGGCACAAATCCAAAGATACCCTCGGCGTCTACGACGCCTCCGCCAACTACCGCCTCGTCAGGGTTTGTCCTCCTTCCTCTTCACAATTCAACAGCGAACTCACGCCGCGTAAGACATGCAGCACTTCCCCATCCCAACGGCAACGCTCGCGGGGCTGGCGCTCTCGCCGCTTGGTAACCACGTCGCGGTGTGGGACGGCCCGCTAGAGGTGCGTATGCAGTGCTCAGTCTGCTTAGCCGTCCCTCACGATGTAATCTTGGATAGTATAAATTGCACATAATGACTCTATCAGGTACACATCTAAGCACATTCGCTCCGGAACCCGACCCCGGGTTCGGCATCCGGACAGTTGCGTGGCACCCGAACGGGATGTACCTCGCTGTAGGTGGGTGCGACGACAAGGTACGGCCAACTAGCTACCTCCAATGTCCATCATGAGTTGTAAGTGAGTGAATGGTGCAGATACACATACTGGAAGGCCTAACCTGGGGCCCGATCGCAACTCTCGAGATCTCGAGCCGAGTACCTGTCGGCGTCGTATGTCGTTTCTTCCCTCGCGCATACAAGCACTCACTAATGCATCCCATCACGCAGAATATATGGCGCGAACCCGACAAATGGCTCGAAGCAACACATGGCCGAGGTTTCCTCTCATGTACGTCCTTCCTTCCCCCTCTTCCTCCTTACACCTCTAACTCGCACCCTCAGACGAACGCCTCTCGTCCCCACACACCCTCTCCATCCGCTCCTCTTCCTCCACCTCCTCCAAACCCACCAAGGCCTCCTCCTGCCCGCACGCCGGCATCAGCCACCTCGCCTGGAACGCCACTGGCACGCTCCTCCTCGCGCTCTCTGCCTCAGCTCCCTCCGCCGCCTTCCTCTTCTCCTTCCCCCTCCCCAAGCCCCTTCCGCGCCCCGAGCCCGGTGCACCCCGGCCCCGCCCCGTGCCAATCAAGCCCGTGCTGCGCACCGTCCTCACGCACGCCGCGCCAATCGAGAGCGCGCGCTGGGCCCCGCGCCGGGCCGGCCGGCTCGCGCTCTGCACGGGCGGCGGCGCGCTCTACCTCTGGAGCGACGAGTGGGTCTCTGTCCCTGCGGGCGGCGGAGACCGCGGAGACACGGACCAAGATGCAGAAGCGGGAGAAGATGCCGCGGAGGATGCCGAGGGCGAGGAAGTCGCAGAGTGCGTCGGGGTCCCGGCAAGTGAGTATCTAAATTCGGTTACGTGATCGAGGATCTGCTGCTTCTAATTCGCGAATGTCCTGACGTTTGTTTTGCAGAACAGTTCTCAACACATTCCATCACGTGGTCGCCCGACGGCCAGGGGCTCATTCTTCTCGATCGCAGTACATTCTGCTGCGCATTCGAAGTAGAGGAAGACGGCCCAGGCTTAGAGGACGATTAGCCCAAGTTGCATCTACATGCCATCACGCAATTTGTATGCGTCGATATATGAACTTTCGCGAGAAGTGGACTGCATCTCGGTTATACGCACAAGATCATCAGTATAACGTCGCTGCTTGGGTAACCCAAATCGGCTCTAGCCGAGGCTTGACGTGCTTATGATACGGGTATATCAAGGGTACCAGACAACGAATGAACTCGATTAAATAGGCTATTAAACATTACGACTACTCGACGCGGACTGCGAATGGGAATCAGGCTTGAAAGCTTGATCGTTGGAAAACGACGCCGTGCTCTCGAAGAACAAAGGGGTATATGCGTGGCCCGTACTGTGACTGAGTATCGGATGAGTACTCCTCAACGGTAGAGCAAGCCTTGGCTGTCTTACTGAAGGGGTGGGCCAGAATGACCCGTCGCCTAGGCATTGCGCCCTCACAAGTCGACGGGAATCGGAGTGCAACCAAGACCGATCAGACCTGTGTAAATTGACCGTAAGTACTCGATCTGCACTCCCAAGGAATACGTCCTACCAAAGCTGTTGCCATCGCAGCACATGGGCGAGGAAGAACTACGCACAAAACCCATGAGTGTTATCTTATGATAGGGTGATGCGGACACGTACCAAGTAGTACCGCCACCAGTACCAACGGGGTTGGCATCTGCACACCCGGTGCCGTACATCGTGTCAGGGTCGACGTTCATCTTGAGAGCCTTCCCGACCTCGCGCATGTGGTCGGAGTTCCCGGGGGCCACGTTGTCGCAGCACTGGACCGGTGCAGTACCGCAGGGACTAGATTGGGGGATCGCAAGGACAGGGAGTGCAAGGACGGCGAGGGCGGCGATATTCTTGAATGCGAACATGGTAAGTTGCAAGGGAACGCTGAGGAGAGAAGTGGGTGAGAGAGTGGAAGTGCGAACGAGAGTTCAGCTGGGGACACTGAGCGAGACGGCGCAGGTTTTATAGCCCACCCGACGGACGTGACGGGGCGCAGAAGGTCGGGTAAATTTGACAACTTCTAAGAGCAGAAAAAGATGCGAGTCCAAAATAGGAATTGACATTACCAAAGTGGGAAGGATTCGCCATAGAGATCCACGCCGCTCTCCACGAAGAGCGGCAGGTGTCGCAAGAGAAGCAGCGAGCTCTGGCATACTCGCTTGAGCGGTGATCGATGGTCCCAGCCATCAGCGCCACATTCCTGCCCGGCTTCAGCGGTGTCTAGGAGAATCTGTTCGCGAAAAGACTCTGTTCTTTGAAGTTCTCTCAAACCGCTGACTAGAACAATTGCGACTATCGGGAAGGATTTCTATGATGATTTCTTATACTAAAGAATTTATTGAGAACATCAAAAATGGAATCCGATGCTGCTCGTCATAAAGGTTACATAGCCATCAAGCCAGCTATTAGGTCGTGGCGCGAGACGAGTAGGTCTCCATTTCGATAGTCTGGGACGACTGAGCTGCTGCTGCAATTTTTCGGCCCGCCGCAGTCAAGATAAGTGGGCCACATTTTTCAAATGATTCCTACACACAAGGGGAAGGTCGAGATATTTGTCATAACCAGTGTTGGGGAAAGTCAGGCTCGAGACTTCGAGCTTCAGGTTTTCAGTTTCAAATCATAGGTTTGGCCCGTTGTGCTGGCTCGGTCAAAAATGTCAGGTCAGACCCCAGCACGAGCGAAAGAATTGAGAGGATTAGTGGGATAATTTTACGCGACTCGTTACTTGAACAGAACTTAGAGATACCAGGTCACGCTGGTGCCCACACGAGAGCAAGTCCGAGATTCTGAAGGAACACCGATCGCTGTCTAATTATAAGGTTGAGCGTCGATCTTGTCTCGATCCGAATAGCTGACAGCTCATCGTCACGTGTGCGAACAAATATTTGCGGTACGTTGAGATTGCCATCGCGCTTTCGGCAGGCTGAAAACCGTTGTATCATTTGTAGCAGATTGGAGCAAGGTGCGAGCAGCAACATTCCCTTTCACCGGCGAGAGACTCTGACGATATCAGCATCACCTAATGCACCAGTGTCTGCAGACATATGACACATTGTGGCCTATACTACGGCACTCAGACGATCGAACGTTGCCAGCAGTAGCCAGGACATGTCATGCGTTAAGTGATCTAGCTCTTGACATCCTCTGGGAAAATCAAACAAGCCTTCTGAACCTGCTCCGATGCTTTCCGATTGATATTCTAACGCTAGTCGATGGAAAACGTCTCGTATGTGAACTGTTTGTTCCCCTCATCTAGATAGATATGCCAATGTATCGCAGGATTTCACTCGCAATCTACTTCCAAACGACTGGGAGCGTTTCCAGCGCCATGCCTCACGAATCAAGTCCTTAGAACTGACAATTTCGTCGCATATTCCCCACGTTGGGTTTCGAGCACTACAGGCATTGGCCATGTGTCGAATCTCCATGCCAATTTTGCCATCCTTACGTACACTCGACGTTCTCACTCCTTCAGACTATAACGAGGGAGATGCCTTTGGACTTTGTGTCCTTCTCGGCCCGACATTGCAGAAGCTGGTTCTGCGTTTCTCCGTTCCGTCGAGAGATTTTATCGCCTTCGTACCACAGTTTTCGCCGAATCTTCTTCACATAGAGTTGCTCCATGGGCTCGATATGCTCAACCCACGAATTTGCCGTATGCTATCTGCTTGTCGACATCTACGACACATCACGGTTCCAATCGATTCCGTACGGCAGCTCGATGCTGCATTCGGTTGGCTATCATGTAGCAACAACTGGACGAGCATTAATCTAGATGTCAACACGAGTGTACCTCTTTCCGGCCTGACGCATGGATTCCTACATCTTTCAGCATTAGAAGAGCTACGCATGTCTGGGCAAGCATCGGCACCTGCATCGATTGTACCACGGTTGTCATCTCCCTCATTACGCCACTTTCAAGCCTGCGGTTATGCTAACATCGGCCACATACTGATGCGATATCTCAATCACGATACGCTGGATGCGCTGAATATCCGCCTCCTCCGTGCTGTCACCTTTGAAGACCTACGTCATCTCTATCGGTTCCACAAGTTGACATCTCTTACCCTGGACCTGCTCTGCATGCTCTCCGACAGCAATTTGCAGGCTATGATTACCACGTGGCCATCTTCGCAGATCTTGCATATCTTATGCAGTGGTACACGCTCTCAAGGGATGACACTCAATAGCCTCAGTATTGCTGCGGCGGCTTGCCGAAACTTACAAGATCTCTGCCTCCCGATCGATGCACGATGTTTACCAGATCCAGTCAGTTGGCCGGGGCGCATCAGATCCAGGCCCTGAAGACACTCAGGATCATCCACTGCCCAAGTTTACGCCCTCTGAAGTCGCCATCCTCTTATATTACGTTCTCCCCGATTGGACGAATTTCGATGGGATTAGGGGGGATATACAGGAGTCGTCTGAACGCGACAAATCTTCTGAGACTGTTCGAAGGTGGCATGAAGCATGGACCGCTCTGAAAGCTCTGCGTATCGTGAGGAGACGGGAGCGGGAATTGCAGCTGATGGGCGCAGAGCCATGACGGGATCGGTGGACCAAAACCATGGTAATGTTATCGTAACATTAACCACATATCGTCTCATAAGATCGATATATGTCCAGGTGTCTCTCGTAGCTGCCCTGCTGCGATGAAGCTTGCCTCCTTGACGTGGACTATGTGCGGTCGCGTTGTTTTTATCCAAGCTTTTTCGTGTCTAGCTGCATCAACCCTAACGCGTCTTTCGGAGATATGTACTGCACTCGTCCATCGCGAAAGGTGACAGCGCCGAGTAGTTCGATATTGCGCTTTTCGCTTCTTATGTACCTGTATTGCAACAGTTACACTCTTAGGAAATAACAAACCACACTGTACAGCTATGCCTTCCCATGCTGCCTGGAGCGTCACTGCAGAAGCTGATCCGGCTAATGCAGCCCAGGCTCTGAGATGGTATTAGGTTCTTAGCAGCTTTGTCACCGAACCTCGTGCACTCAGAGCCATCCAGTGGTTTTCTCATGACTCCACTATACGTTGTCTTCTTGCCGCCATTTGCGACACGCAGTGTTCAGATTGACACTGGGGACAAATGATGCCGTACTTGCTCAGCTGCGCCTCCCACCATTACCGGGAAAGCGAGCCAGTAGTGGTCAGCAGTAGGCTAAGGCTATGGTGACGTCGAACATGTTTGACCAATAGGTACCAGTCGCGTTTAGCAGAAATGGACCCGGATCGAATAGCTTGATAGTATGGTTCGTTAACTACGTATCTGCATCTCGATGCAACTACACTCTTGTTACAGACCAAAGCATGTTGTACAGCTGCACGTCCCCTTCGACTTCCATCTCCAGTCTGGCACGCTCCTTGGCGTCAAGAGGCTTGAGGACCGCCTCGACCTTGACCGTCCCTTTGTTGAACACCTGCCCGTCCCACATCGCCTCCCATGTCTCAGGCGAGTGACAGAACATCAGCATCGAGCTCTCCGGCCACATGAGCATTTGCGTGCCCTTCTGTGGCTTGCCAACGTGCGAGCCGAAGATGAGCGAGCCGGGTTCGGGGGAGAGTAGCCCGGCAACCGCGTGCGCGAGATGCGTCTGCTTCTCCTCGTCGAATAGGTGGAAGAGCATGCCGGCGTGGATCGCGGAGACGTGGCCTAGCAGCGGCGTCAGGGACGTAAGCGCGTGCAGGTCTGGGCGCAGCGTGTCTGGCGCGGTGTAGAATGGCGCGACAGGCTTCAGGAAATTGAGGTCGAAGACATCCCCTGGGATGAAGGGAACGGTGAATGTCTCTGGGTTTGACATGAAGAGCTTCAGGCCGAGGTTCCAAAAGTCTGGTGGGGCCATGAGTCTTGGCACGAGGGCAATGTCAGAAGGGATGCTGCATACGAGGGCGGAGGTCCGATGCAACCACGTTTTCCATGGGATAACCATCGGCGATCGTTGTCCTTATATCGTTACCAACTAGAAACGGGATAATAAGACTACCATCGTGTTGACGCTTCTGACTTACAGGCGCAGCCTATGTCCAGGAAGATCGCTCCCTTGCGGTCCTTTCCAAGCTTCAGCAACTGTTCATATACGGGCGACAGTGCCACTTTGGGTCTGGTGAACAGAACATCGTAAGCTGTTGTAATTCTGATGTCTCGCATGGGTCGCCTACACGAGGAACATGAAATTGCGGATACAAGGGTAGGGATAAATCTGTCAGATTGCTGCTTGAGTAACCAATTATGGTAAAGCATGTCCAGCCGTACGTACCTGGTACGCTTCTTCTTGAACTTTGAGAATATGCTTTCTGAGATGCTCCTCGTCTTTGATAGTCGTGTGTGCTTTGAGAAAGGCGAACTCGTCGGAGGTAGGCTGTACATTGAGTCTAGACATGGCGAGGGAATAGATGGAGTGGTAAAGTCTAATAGGGACGTCGACCCGCATGCGAGTCCATATTATGAGCGCAGACCTCCCTGAAGCTCGACCGCTTCACCGTCTGACACATGTCCGGGTGTGCTGCGTCAGATCATCATGCCCGACTCCGCGGGACGACTCAAACACTCCGAGGTCGAGATAGGGTACAGAGGTGCATGTCCAGTGGATAACGATCACTTACACTACTAGGGGCCGTCCAGATCCGTATGTTCTTGAGCACCGTAAATGAGAAAAGCAAGAGGTTGGCGCAGAACCTCACTTTCGAATATATGAGCAGTGATCAGCTTCGCATATTGTCACCGAATTTGCGAATCAATGATAGCTGCACGAAACACCAAAGGTCCATAGGGGGTTTCATCATGGGAATCCTTCGGTTCCAGGGTACGCAGCAAGAGGTCTGGAATATGGTTCAGGAGTCACTTTGTAATCCGTGCTGATTACTGAGCATAATAAGGTATGACATGGAGGAGATAGGCGACGCGTTGTGCCGCAGAAGATCGCAAGTAAACCACACCCAATTTTAGACCATTGGGACTGCGCGCGTAGAGTTACTATTCACTTTGAACTATATTGGTCGCTGTTAGAGCAGTTAATGGTAACCCGTTCACTCGTAGATTAGGCCGTTAGGATAGCACTTCCATATTCGTACTATAGGTTCCACCATGCTTACTTAATCATACGCGCGTCCATATTCAACGCCACATAGCCACGCTTTCCCTCAGTCCTCGACGCTATACGCTCGGACTGACGGGTAAGCATATAATCTACCTACCGTACATTCTGATTACTTACGATATTGTAGGACGCTTCGCGTCCGCACCCTAGGTAGATAATTCAGTCCTCGACGCTATACGCTCGGACTGACGGGACGCTTCGCGTCCGCACCCTAGCGTTCAACAGGTTATGAGCCCCGAGAGGCGCAACGCATAACGCGCTCTCGGACCTGTCGCTTGCTCCCGTTACGATCGTCAACGCTCGCCCGCTCACGCCCTTAACGACCTCACGATGGCTCCCATCGCTCGCACGCCACCTGGCGGCAACAACCCGCTCCCGCACGATACCAATGTCACTCAGCAGCCCGACTATGATGTCGACCAGCCCTCGCCAGATGCCTACGGATCGCAGAACCCGAACGCCGAAGGCGTCGCAGGCGTTGATAGCCAACCGGCTCCGCCTCCGCCTCCAGGCCGTGCGGGACCATCTCTCCGACCGGCAACGTTCTCACCGAGAACGCGCTATGCTAATACAGCGTACCGCACGGGAGGCTTTGGCTCACACGCAGGCCACGCTGATTACGGCCAGTACGACGACTACGCCGACGCAGCTCATTGGACATACAACAGCCAGTCAATCGATGCGACGAAATACCATTCGTTGTATCGGCTCCCTCACAAGCTCGCTAGCACAAATTACGTGCCATGGATGATCCAGATGAAATCGACGCTCGAAACCGTCGATCTCTTCGAGTACTGCACTGGCGAACTCGACCGGCCCCACGCGCTTGATGAGACATACCCGGGATGGCGCCGCGCTAATGCACTCGTACGCGCGATCTTGACCGCCAACATGACCGAAGAGGTTATCAACCAGGTCGGCCACCTGGATACGGCCGTCGAGATCTGGCGCGAGGCACAGCGCTTATACTGCGGGCAGACAGCGACCGACTGGACGCTCACGATCACCAACATCGTCTCGACGAAGTATGTCGATGGCGATGACGTCATGACCCATCTCTCGAAGATGAAGGGATTCCGCCGCGATCTCGTGCTTATGCAGCGCGATATACCCGACGAGCTGTTCGCGTGCTTCTTGCGGATCTCAATGCCCCCGTCCTGGAACTACGTGTTCTCGGGACTCCCCGATCGCTACACCTCTGAGGAGGTTTCGCGCCGTATCCTTGACGAACACGGTGTTCGGGCCAACCAGCAGTCGGCAGCTATGGCAGCTTACCAAGCCAAGCACGTTAACAAGGGCAAGTCATTTTCGAGCACGCCACGCACGAGCGAGTCATTCTGCTCGAACTGCGGCGAGAAGGGTCACTGGGCACAGAACTGCACCCGAAAAGGGGGTGGTTCCCATGAGCAGGGCTCCCGACGCGGACGTCGTACGAAGAAGAAGAAGGACGATAAGGACAGTAAAGACAACAAGGACCAGGACAAGAAGGACGAGAAGAGCAAGTTCTCGAAGCCGAAGAATCGCGCGAACGAGGCCGTTGAGTCGAAGTCTACCAAAGCCGACACGACGGACTCGGAGCACTCATCTTACATGGCCGCTCCGCGCTCGGCATCCCGCTATGCCTGGATCCTCGACAGTGGCGCTACGACACATATCTGTAACGACCGCACGGCCTTCACGACATTCACTCCATCTCGCAGCTCGATCGGTGGCATTCTTGACGGCGGACCTCAACTCGAGGTTCTCGGACGTGGCGACATCAACCTCGTCTGCTACGTCACAAGCCGTCAAGACCGAGTCATTACTCTACGCGATGTCTCATACTGCCCGAACGCGTGCGACAATCTCATCTCGGAGAGCCGTATGGACAAGCGAGGTCTTACAATCACCAAGTCCAAGGGCCGCGTGAAGGTCATCAACTCATCTGGAGAAGTTGCCATCGAAGGCAGGCTTCGTAATAGCCTTTACGAGCTTGACTGCGCGACGGCTCCGCGCTCACTGTCCTGTCCACCCCACCTTGCTTTCACTGCCCGTTCTTCCGACCTCGATCGTGTCGATCTATGGCACCGACGTCTCGGTCACATTAGTGAGCGAACCCTCCGCCACATGGCGAAGAACCATATAGTTACCGGACTCAGTTCTCACCTTGTAGGTGACTCCGGCCCGTGCGACGGCTGTGCTAAGGGAAAGCATCACAAGGCTCCATTCCCCGCACAAGCCACACAACGCGCTAAGAAACCTGGCGAACGACTTCATATCGATCTGCAAGGCCCGTTCGACTCCTCTGTCACCGGTCTACGCTATACCCTCGCCATGGTCGATGATCACTCGCGCAAGGGCTGGAAGGCATACCTCAAGAACAAGAGCGATGCCACGGACGAGATTATCACACTCGTTAACCGCATCGAGTCTCTCACCAGCAACAAGGTGAAGTATATTCGAAGCGACGGTGGAGGCGAGTTTATCGGGAAGGATCTCAAGAAGTTCTTCGACGAGCGCGGCATCTCACAAGAAATGTCGGCACCTCATACACCTCAGCAAAATGGTGTTGCCGAACGTTTTAACCAAACAACGCATGAACATGCCCTTGCGATGCTACATGATGCCGGACTTCGCAACTGCTTCTGGCCCGAGGCACACGAGTACGCATCATTTATCCGCAACCGCTGTTCTACTCACGCGCTGTTGAAATGCACTCCGAATGAGGCCTTCTACGGCTCCAAGCCCGATGTTTCCACCCTACGGATTTTTGGTTCTAAATGCCATATCCGTGTTCCCGATCAAGGCCGTGGCAAGCTTGATCCTCACTCCCTTGACGGGATCTTTATGGGCTTTAAGCCCGGTTCCAAGTCATATAAGGTTTGGATTCCATCTCGGCGTAAATTCATGAACTCTCGAGACGTTATAGTCTACGAG
>KB445799.1:523049-579624 GCA_000320605.2 Gelatoporia subvermispora B
GTCGGAAGCGGTAGGTAATAGATAGACCTACGCAATCAAGCGAGGCCCGGACGGCGAGATCCTGCGATTCAAGGCACGGCTCGTTGCTCAGGGATTCTCGCAAATTCCCGGTGTTGATTATAACGACACATTCTCACCCACAGTTCGACTTGATGCGCTGCACGCAATCCTCCACCTTGCGGCTGCATGCGGCTGGTACCGCGCACAAGATGACGTCACTGGCGCCTTTCTTCACAGCGAACTGGATCACGAGATCTACATGCGACAGCCCGTTGGCTTTACGGACGGCACCGATCGCGTTGTACGACTACTACGCAGCCTCTACAGACTCAAGCAAGCAGCACGACTCTGGAATCGTCACATGACTGCGCAACTCAAATCGGTCGGCTTCCGACAGCTATTCACGGACAACGCGGTGTATATCCGTGACACCGAGCTTGGTACTACCATCACGGGCATCCATGTCGACAACGCTCTCACGTTCTCGAGCTCGCGCAAGGAACTCGCTGCTGCCCGTCACGATCTGCACAGCCTCTTCGAGATGAAGGAAGAAGACCCAAACTGGATTATGGGCTTTGAGCTCTTCGACGACCGAAAGCAAGGTACAATATCTATATCACACGAGAAGTACATAATTTCTATTCTACGGAGATTCAAAATGGAGGACTGCACTCCCGAGGTAATCCCGATGCGGCCGAGCTATGTCCTCACAAAGGACGATGGCCCGAAGAATGCTCAGGAGGCAGACGACATGAAACGGCGCCCTTATCGTGAACTTCTCGGAGCCCTCACATGGATCTCGGTCATCTCACGACCCGACATATCATTCGCAGTCAACAACCTCGCGCAATTCAACGCGGACCCAGGCCCGAAGCACTGGCGCGCAGCCAAACGCATCCTGCAATATCTCACAGGAACGCGCGACTATCGACTCGTACTCGGCGGTGACGACGCGGACACTCACACGTTCGACACACTCGCTGGCTACTCTGACTCGGACTGGGCACGCAATATTGACGACCGGCGCTCCGTATCCGGATATGTCTTCAAGATCGGCAAGGCGACCGTCGCGTGGAGCAGCAAGAAGCAGACCACTGTCGCTGCCTCGTCTACCGAGGGCGGATACATGGCCCTCTCGTTCGCTGCGAAACAAGGTCTGTGGATGCGCCGCCTACTTACGGAAATGGGCTGCCCGCACGAGAGAGCGCCAACCACAATCCGCGGTGATAACCAAGGCTCGATCGACCTAACGAAGGATGCCCGTCATCACGCACGCACGAAGCACATCGACGTGCATCACCATTTCGTGCGCGAACGTGTCTCGGATGGCACCTTCGTTGTCGAACACCAACCCTCGCGCCAATTGGTTGCCGATATCTTGACGAAACCACTCGAACGCGAGGATTTCGAGCGCCTCCGCGACTCTTTGGGACTCGTTCCGGCTTAAGGGGGTGTGTTAGAGCAGTTAATGGTAACCCGTTCACTCGTAGATTAGGCCGTTAGGATAGCACTTCCATATTCGTACTATAGGTTCCACCATGCTTACTTAATCATACGCGCGTCCATATTCAACGCCACATAGCCACGCTTTCCCTCAGTCCTCGACGCTATACGCTCGGACTGACGGGTAAGCATATAATCTACCTACCGTACATTCTGATTACTTACGATATTGTAGGACGCTTCGCGTCCGCACCCTAGGTAGATAATTCAGTCCTCGACGCTATACGCTCGGACTGACGGGACGCTTCGCGTCCGCACCCTAGCGTTCAACAGTCGCAACCGATTGACCACCCAGCCGACTGGTGAGGAAAGATGTCTGACGCCATAGCGGGAGACTAGTTCGCCGGCCGATGGCGAGGACGACAATTGCTGAGAAAACCACGAATGAGACGAATTGAGAGAGTTTAATTCTGACTCACTGCGACGGCTCACCAGGGCGAGAGCGCCCACCCTCGCCCACCTCTCTTCGGCGTTAGCCGAGATATGCTAGACGCCTGTGGTGATTTATTTTGATGCCGCAGCGTGACAGGCCGACCACAGGCCGAGCCACGAAAGACTCCCTATTCATCCGTTCTTCATTCTCTCGGGACCAACTCTCTGTTGTGATTGGGCTCCGTCATGTATCATGTATAGCGAACGGAGCTAGACACATATCATTATCCGCACGAGCAATCACGTATTGACTGTCTATCAATTGCTAAGCTCACTCTACTACAACCTTGCCCACTGTTCATCCGACGTTCTGCCCTCATTGGCGACGGCCTCTTCGAATGCCTTCTCTGCCCGCTTCCAATGCTCGAAGAATGTCTCGTCCGTCTGCCAACTCCATTGCTGCGCAATGTCTCTTCCGAGCTGCTCCAGGCAGCCCCGCTCATCCGGCACATCGCTGCCATCATAATGACCCGGTGCATTGAACTCGTACATGAGCCCCGTTTCATTGGCGAGACTGACCACTGTGCTGGAAAATGGAAGCCGTATACTCTGGTAGATGCGGAGGACTTCAGGAACTAGGTCTAGCGTCGTTCGTGGGTCTGTGAGCATGCGGCCGAGTATGTATGCGTCCTATGCATCGTGTTAGCTACGACACCTCGGAGACAGGAAATCAGGAGTGTATGGCCTCGACCGTACGTGCCTCGATCGCTTGTCCTGCTCCCGCCCCAAAATGAGTGGTCATTGCATGAACCTGTGCTAGTGATGAGGTAATGCTCAATCAAACGTAGTAGTAAGGTGCTCACCGCATCGCCCAGGAGGCCGACCTGTCCGTGAACTGAGAAGGGAAGGGACTCGATTACATGAATTGCCCATTTCGACGGATTCTCAATGCACTATTGCATAGTCAAAATCTCTGAAGGGATGTATATGATGGATGTTGCCTACTTTGAGCATCTCCTCGACCTCGGGTTCCCAGCCGACATACTTCTCCAAAACCTCTTCAAGCGGCACATCTTGGACCCATCTGCCCTCGTACAGTGTGCCTTCACCCCCGGGGTGTGTGTAGAACCCAACGAAATTGATCAATTTACCATGCGAAATCGGGTAGGATACAACATGCTGGTTGGGGGCGAATCATTGAGGTTTCATGACGTCACGGAGATGGAGGTTCGGACTCACTCTTCCTTTACCACAGTACTGGAATCATCTTGTTACCAACGCATACGTTCTTCTCAATAGAATCCGAAGGCACTTACGGATAGAGTCTTACTTAGCGCTTGGCTCCTTGGGTTGAGTTTCCGCAGCTTGTCCGCTGGAATCAAGCAGCGATATGCCACGGTCCCGGTCCATTTCGGTGTAGCTGGCGCACACCGGCTACAGTCGGACCGGTTGGTCGAAGATGAGCATTGCTGACGGTGCACGATGTTATACATAGCCGTGCGGGTAGCAGATCTCACCCCATCTGCACCGACGAGAACGTCCGTCTCTGCGGTTGTTCCATCGGAAAAGTACAGCACGATAGTTTGGCACCCATTAATGCCTCGGTTGACTTCGTCGTAATGTATAAGTCGCTTTGATGTGTGTATTTGGCAGGACAGGGGCAGGTGGCGTTGCAGAATGTGTATCATCTCAGCGCGATGCATTGTCGTGGCACCACCTGAGGTACGTATGTTGGATAATGGAACAGATTGGGGACTGTGTTACGCACTAGGAACCAGCATTTCTAAGAAGTTATATGACTCTCTAGGGCGATCTGATCTTCGGAATATGAATCCGACCTCTGCAACATCAGATGATGATCGTGTATAAGTGAGCTTTGTCCACACGTACTCATTCCCTCAGATGGGCGTTCTACGGACTGGTCTGCGAGTTCTTCATGCAAACCGAGCATCTCCATAACCTGCCATGTACGAGTCCAAACAGAGATCCCAGCACCAACAGTGGTGATTTCTGGTCCAGCCTCGTAGAGATGTACTTCAATAGGCGAATCATGCTGTTCATAGCGTCCTAGTACGGCTGCAAATGCGAGACCACCTGGTCCGCCGCCGCTGCGACAACAAGGTCATCTCATGTTGAAGCCGAAGCGTACCGCCATTAGGTGAATACGCACATGATAGAAATTCTGAACTTTGGGGACATGTGGTAGGCTAAAGCTGCTTGCTCGGGGATACTTGCAGCCACTGAAGCGGGAATGCTGCGAGCAGGTACACTCGAGGCGGCTCATTGCTCCAGTCTATACACACTATCCCCGTCCGGCAATAGCCTCCGCATCGATTCCGCCGAAGATAGCGTAACATCGAAATTCTCAATTTAGAGAGCGTGGATGTCAGGCGGCTGCGGAGCTAAGGCCACAATTCAACACGGCCGCCATGAAGCGTGAGAACAGAGGTTACTCACGACGACATTAGACCCCTGAAGGCACAACTTTAGATTTCGGGATCGGAGGTAGACACATTGTGTCGCCAGAGAGCGATCTGCGAGATGTATTGGTCTATACTAAGATGAACTCATACTGAGGGTAGTGGATCTAATGAGCATCGGAACTTTGGAAGTATGAATATAAATTTAGAAGCTCTCACGGGCATCGTATTGGTTGTGAGAATCAAGTTTCATGGCATGAGTTTGTGCGCCACAGACAATCAGGGAAGAGACGGCCACAGATTCATATTATTGCGCTTGTGATGAGTCGCAGCTCGGCATACTAATGCAGCCTTTGGAAGTGAATCAGCAGATTCGGTCGCCGAAGGTGTCCAGTGCGCAATTGGAATGAGCGCTTACCAATGCGAGCACTCGCGGCCGCTCTCACAGAGCATGCCCTCATCTGCGATACATGGCCCAATATATCGTGTTCTGTCGTTGTGGGAGTGCAGAACGTATCTTGCGGGGACCTGCATGGGATCATGTCGCGAAACTGGCGCTTCAACATTTCGGTATCTGCCGAGGTGAGCCCGGCACGTGGACAGCCGAATCCATGCTGTGCTGTGGACTGCGTCACGGTCAAGGATGGCCTCATCCACCGGATGCATTTGTGAAATTACTTTCTCTCATGCACGACTGTCTCAGAACACCCGATATTATCCCACTTATTCTGCAGCACCTATCTCAGGGAAGCCTGGCAGCGGTTGCAAGGGTCTGTCTCAATCTCAGCGAATATGCCCTCGACAATTTGTGGAGGGACCAAGATGGCCTGAGCAATCTAGCGAAGTGCTTTCCTCAAGATGCTTGGGAGATTGTACTCGCCCATGAGGTTGGAGTATTCTGGCACAGCTCGTACTTCGTCAGTTCTTCTACAATATGCGTGAAACAACCATGATTTTTATACTTGTAATCAGCGTTTCACCAGAAGCCTCGAACCCGACGATTGGGTCAGATTTAACTACTACTCGTGTCGGGTGAAGAATCTGAGTTATCCCTGCTATCAAACCACCTCTTCCGGTGTTCCCACTTGTGATGTTCTTGACCAAGCCGCCCTCATGACGCTCGCAGTGTCTGAGCAGTCCATCACGCTACTTCCATCTCTGCGAGAACTTTTCCTGAATCTCAATGATGTTCATTCAGAGGAGCAGCAGATCCCCTTCACCGTTCTATTTGGACCACAGTTGAAGAAATTATCGGTGGCAGCCAGTCCTTTCCCTGGAAGACTCTTGGCCTCAATCCCACGCCTTTCCCCGAATCTGGACGACTTAACCATTGCACATCAAATCCGTGACTCATTGCAAATTGCCGAGCTTGCGCAAATCTTCAGTTCTGATTTTGCTCTGCGGAGATGCGATATCCGAATGCCACGAGCGGTGGCTCAGATTCGAGATGTTCTGCAATGGTTGGCATCGTCCCCCACACTATCGACCCTGCGCTTCTCCCTGCGTTTGCCATCGGTGACGGGCTCTGAAGCAGACTCCAACAGGATCACGCAAGAGTTGTCGTCGGCGCGTTTCAAGGTCATCGAGAATCTATCTATCATTGCTGACTCCGCTACTGCCGTCTCATCGATATTGCCTTTGTTCTCCTCATCGCCTATCCAGAGCCTTGATATTCAGTTGGAGATAGCTCCACCCCATCCAGACGTGCTAGAACTTGTTCAGACATTAACATGCGTATGCGACCCTATCTCCTTGAAGAGGCTGCATCTGAATTCAGTCGGAACATGGGACGTTCGCCCTCTCCTCTCTTTCCACAACCTAGAGGACATGTCACTTGTGTCCTTCCCTCCAGATACCGACGACACAGAATTGAAGGGTTATGTCACTGCGTGGCCCCGCTTACGTCGTCTGGACGTGCGAAGCCCGAAGCGCTATCGAAATGGCGGTGTACTGAAGTTAACGTTGCAGGCGCTCATCTACCTTGCGGACGCTTGTCCCAAGCTGCAGCGCTTGAGAATTGCGCTAGATGCGAGAGAGATACCCGTTATTGCCCCTCCACAGCCGGAGTTACCTTCTCGCTTCCAATCTCTCGACGAGTTTCAACTTCGCTGTTTCGCCGTCGCAAATCCTCATGAAGTAGCGAAATTTGTTCATGAACTGATCCCCGAGCGTACCAGGATCCTCGGAAGCACAACCAATATTGCGACAAGCGAGATGATGTCTATCCTGAATGAACTGCGCAAGACATCCTAGGAGGCGGATCAAACATCTCGGTGCAAAATCGATAGTTCACTTGAGGCGTGGCGCCATACATGTCGCTCGTTCCCTTCCTCGTGAGTGTCCGAAACCTAACTTTTTGTCGAGTCAAATGGAGGTGACCCTGCAACCACTGCAGACTCATATCAAGACTCAGGTACCTGGTGAAAAGGGCACTAATTACACTGTTTGCTCTGCGATGATTTGTCACTATCAATCGTTCACGCCGTACCAAGCTTCTCGTATTGTGGCTGATGTGGGTCTGTTATATATTATGGTAATGGGCAAACTTGAAACGCACGGCGACTCATGTGATTAGCATCGGCATTGTGGAACAGATCTCAAAAGACTATGGCAACTGGGCGATGAGTACAAGCGCACAATTCGAGAGACATGTGACTGTGGGCACTGCAGCGATTACTCACCTGAATCTACTCGGAAGCACACATATGGACGCCAGGTTGATCGAAAAAATTTCTATCTTGATCGAATTGTGAGGCCTGCGCAGGATATCGACGCATACTTGGTTACATTAGAGATCAGATGAGACTGATCATAGATTGTTTGCTCGACATGAGTAACATTCAATGATTGCACGTCGCGCATTCCGCCAATCATGGACTTGTACTCTTGCTGTCGGCAACATGGCAGCGATATTACTAATTCTGACGCGACAAAGCGATTGAGAATGTGCTGTGAGGATTACTCCATTCCGTATTGTACAATTATATCCTTGTTACAGACCACGCCATCCCATACAGGTGATCACCTTCCAAGATCTTCATTCCCATATTTTCGGCGTCTGTATCGATAACCTCGAGACTTGCCCGTACTCTAACACTACCCCTGTTGAATATTTCTCCGTCCCAGAGCTGCGTCCAGCTCTCAGGACTGTGACAGAAGGCACGATCCCCTCCGGGAATGTCGAGGCCAACGTACATGAAGCCCTTCTCGGGTCTACCAACATGGAAACCGAAGATACAGGAGCCGGGTTCGGAAGATAGCAAACCAGCCAGCGTACGAGCCAGCTGCAGTTGCTTCTCCTCGTCGAATACGTGGAAGAGCAGCCCGGCATGAATAGCCGAAACATGGCTGAGCAGTGGGGTGAGGGACGTCAGGGAGTGCAGATTCGGGCGCGGTGTCTCCGG
This sequence comes from Gelatoporia subvermispora B, assembly GCA_000320605.2. Lineage (NCBI taxonomy): Eukaryota > Fungi > Basidiomycota > Agaricomycetes > Polyporales > Gelatoporiaceae > Gelatoporia > Gelatoporia subvermispora. Next base: position 530,749 of record KB445799.1, read on the forward strand.
GGAAGAATATGAGGGGTCTCTCAGCTTGATGAATGCAGAATCAAGCACGTCTCCAGGTAAAAAAGGCACTGTGAATGTCTCTGGCTTCGACATAAACAGTTCGAGCCCCAGCCGCCAGAAATCTTGGGCTGACGTCAGTCTGAAACATTAGAAGGGTGTTCTCGCAGGCATACCTGGCCTAAGGTCTGACGCGATGATATTCTCCATTGGAAATCCGTCTGCTATGGCGCTTCGAACATCGTTTCCAACTAGAGCAGTATCATCTCATAGGATAGATGTCGCAGAACTCCCCTACTCACAGGCACATCCAATGTCCAGAAAAACAGCCCCTGGACGTTCCTTGCCGAGCTGTAGGAGCTGACTATACCCTACGGAGCGACTAATATTCGGTCTATCAGGAAGCTAAGAATCTGTGACTTCCGGAACAATACTGCGGGAGCTCACTTGAGGAAACCAAATATCCGTATACACGGGAAAGGGAATATCTATGGTCGACAGTTGCCACATCATCTATCCCACTGTCCAGATCAAAGTGAACTCAGACGTACCTTGTACGCTTCTGCTTGTACTTTCATTACATGCTCCTTGAGCATCGTGTCGTCCTGAATGCCGGTATGTGCCCTGACGAACGCAAGCTGATGATCATCGAGATTAGGATTGGGGGAGGACATCTCAAACATGAGTGGGATGAGTTTGTATTTCAGTCCAACAACTCACAAGTGCGAGCGTGCGTATATTTGTAGGCCCTTAAAGCTCGACCTCGGGTCAGCAGATATGACATTTTATCCATAAGCCGCAGCGCGAACTCAGCTCGCAGTCTTCGGATATAAGTGCTGCGTGCGGTCCTGTCGGGCGGTGACAGATGTTGATTGTGTTCCTTCGCAAACCCTGCTACGGACCATAGGAATGTGGATGACAAGCCCTGGAATGGCGCAAAGATCTCACACACTAATTTGAGCAGTTGGCCCTTAGCAGTGAACGTTGCGGCCAAAGTCCTATTTGATTTTACAACAAAGTATGTTTCTAACGGGAAGACTGATCCGAAGTAGATGATAGACGCCCCACATGGCTCACTCAAGTCGGATGTGTTGATCAATGTTGACTAGGATACAGGCCAGCAGTCCACAAATGGTTATCATGACACGGCTGCCAGTTGACACATCATCTTGCCGTCAGCAAGGAGTTGCCGCTCGGGGCTTCGCAAATCCATTGCGCGAGAGTGCAACTGGGCTGTTGCTTTGAGTACTGCTAGGCATATGGTGGTGTGGATAGTAACTTTAGATATCGATAAATTGGGTGCTTCGAGAGCTTGTCCTAGTCATGCGCACTACACGTGCTGCCAAAGAATCATGCTATCGCGTACCATCTATCGAATCTAACACGGACAGCAATTCCACAGCAGCAGACTGCTGCTAGATCATCAACGCGCTGTCAACACTTCTGGATCGAAATGCCGGACATCAATCCGCAGATTTCACAGTACCTAAGACAAGGCAGCCTGATGATTGTGGTGATCGCGCACACGTGACTAGCTGGTGGACATAATGTGCATAATTGAACGTGTATGCACGTCGACACCGCCTCACGACGCTGGTGCATTCCCGACTCCGAGCTCGATACTGGCCGACGCAGTGAAACACGACACGCTTGATGGTAGTGCGAACGTGGCTGCTCTGATGATCTCAAAGGTATCCTACAGCGACAAATAGCTCGGCTTGCCAAGAGTTTAAAACCGCGACAGCGAGAAGTGGCTGGATTTGGATGATCCTCCACGCTTAAGACGGCTGCTAGGGTGCATCTTGTCTGTCGGCGTGGTGGCTCTCCGAGCGATGCTGATAGCTGTGCCCACCGAGGCTCTCACGGTGTCGATCGTGGATCCCTCCTGCACAGGTTGTATGTTGAAGTCCCAGCTCGCACGGCTCTAGCACGGCTCGGACTGTCGGAGGAAGCCCGGATGAAGGCGCTTGCCATGTACCGATGCCATCGCAAGTCCATGCATCATGTCAAGCATGTGAGCGCAGGCACTCGGTCCAGGAAGGAGCGTGCGTCGCGCCAGGAACGTCCAAGTTAAAAGCCCAAAGGGAGCGAGGCCTAATGTGAGTGTCATCTCATTCACCATTCCGGTTTGCTGCTCACTGAAACATTTCGCGCTAGGGATCACGGTCATGGCAATACCTTTATCAGAAGTCTCCACGGAGGTACCTACACCAGACATAGAGAAGGGTGCGACCAAGGTCGCTACCCAAGAGAAGCGCTTATTCTACCGTGGTCACAACCATCGGGTCAAGCGATTCATGGCGGCCGTGAAGAACAGGAATGGTGCACGACCGCAGTTCAAATGGCGGGAAAGTTTCTATGGAGCTATCACCTCGTCAGGTATGTAACGCCGTTTTTGAAATAAACTTCATATTGATGCGCCTCTCGCAGGTATCAACATCCTCCTGTTGGTCATCCCACTAGCTTGGGTATCGCACTTTCACCATGCGTGGGGTCACAAGGTTACGTTTGCATGTATGGCAATGTATCGATCCGTAATGACTACTCCTAACATTACTGCGAATAGTGTGCTTCTTGAGTATCATCCCCCTTGAACGGATGTTTGACTGGGGTGGCGAGCAGATGGCATATTATCTCGGCGAAGAATTGGGTGATCTTCTCATCGTTACGCTGAACAAGTGAGGACCTCTCCCCTTGGTCGTCATAATATGTTGACTCTCTCGATAAAGTGCTGTTGAGGCCACATTAGCGATCATTTTACTGGCTCACTGCGAGTGAGTTGTTCAGGCAAATCCCGATGAATGTGACTGAGTCGCGATCCCCAGGCTGCGACTGCTTCAGTCTACTATTGTCGGTACGCATATTGCAGCCTAGGTGTATACTATGTGGCCCTGACTTTCTGTTGAACATAGGCGTCATTGTTCTCCATCTATTGTTGGTTCCTGGAACGTCCTTCCTCACGGGCGGTATGCAGTCCTGGCAACAGGAACTGACGGAGCATACAACCGAGCTTAATCACTCGCTTCTCATGCTAGGGTATGTTACACAACTGTGAAATAAGTATTACATTGATCACAAATAATGCGTTATCCACCAGAGTCATGGCAATCATGCTGCCGACCGCGCTCTTTGCTGCACTTGATCGCGGCGCATCCGCTTCCAACGCCGGGGAGCCCTTCTCAAGTCTGATCAATGACCAGACCCGTGATCAGATTCTTCAAATCAGTAGAGGGCTCTCAGTAATCCTTCTCGTCGTGTAAGTTGTATTCCTATCAGCTTGAAAGCCATACGTAATAGCTCATGTACCCTAGATACATCTGTTCGCGTGTCTTCATTCACACCAGTGATCCGGACTGCGAAGAGGATAATAAGAGAAAACGTCAGACAACTTCGGATAACCCGGAGACCCGACGGGACTCGTACGGTTCGCTCGATCGCGCAGAAACCATGACGTCGCAAAGGAAGGCCAGCAGCAGTCCTGTACCCGATATGGCCAGACTACCTGCGGAAGATGAGACGGAAGCTCATGCCGCGCATATCAAGGGTAAAAAAGCACTGGCGTGGGAGAAGAAGGAAAAAGAGCTACTGGAGGAACTGAGGATGGGCCCCGGAGCGGGCTTTATTCTCCTCGTTGTCACGGTGGGCGTTATGGCTGCAACAGCCGAATTCGTGAGTAGAATAGATTTTAGTATGCCTTGGTCTCACTTGACGCGTATTACAGCTTGTCGAAAGCATCGAATTTGTTCGGGAGGAGGGGAACATCGAGGAAGAGTGCGTCTACACAGCCTGTCCAACATTCACTTGTACGCTGACAAAACTGAATCAGGTGGTTCGGTCTCATCCTATTACCCATCGTGTCTTTCGCCGGCGATGGAACAGTGGCCATCGTGCGCTTCATCGAGTCAATCCTCATGCACCTCTTGGGCCGGAAGCTCCGAGAACCGAAAGAAATCGCACAAGCCCGCGCAATTGATTTGAGCATCCAGTTTGTCCTCTGGTGGATGCCCCTGCTCGTGCTGCTTGGCTGGTGGATTGGCAAGCCAATGCATCTCATGTTCGGTAGGACTCGCATTTTGGGTTGCCGAAACTCGCAGAAATACTCATCAGTCCGACCCCTAGATTATTTCGAGCTAGCTCTGCTCTTGGGATCGTGCTTCCTAGTCAACTACGTAACTGCGGACAGTCAAACAAACTGGGTCGAAGGATTGATTATGATGGCTTTCTACCTCATGATCGTGAGTCGCAACGCCACGATTTCTACGACGTATTGCTCATCCTCTGGTTTTGCTTCCAGGCCATCTGTGCTTGGTTCTATGTCGGACAGCCTGAGTCCGCCATTATGCTGACCTGCGGGAGTGTTGCCCAAGCTGTCGCGGGTGGCGCAGCAGAAGGCTCTGGATGAAGATCACGCCGTAATATTCTTAATGAACGCCGAAAATTGCATTATTTCCGAATTGCATCTCTCACAATCACTCGCATTACAATGGTCACGATTGTACACACTTTTGTACGAATCATGTACGTTACTGTCTGTACAACAATAATCTGCAACTCCGTCAAATGTGCGCGACTTCCATTGAGATGTGACGAGGTACGTTTGCAAGCTACGCAACATGAGACTCACTTTGTCGAGTAATGCAGGTGCGGCCTATTATTGACCCGATAACGTATATAGGTTATTGGGTATCTGCAGCTTAACGTATCTCTGAAGGTCACGTTGTCGGTCGGTCCTGTCGGTCGGTCCTGTCGGTCGGTCCTGTCGATCGTCCGAGCGATCCCCTCCCTCTGGTAGCGCTCTGGGTCTCAGCCCTTCAACAGCTCCTGCACAGGTCATGCACAGGCTATGTTCCGCTCAGATCTACGCCAGCCAATCACACTCCGAGTTGACGGAGAAGCACAAATGGTGACACTCGTTCACAGCGTCCATTTTAGGGCAATGACATACCATTTCAGGACATCGATCGAGTTTGTGAAGGGCTGTATCTCAACATGAACAGACATGCCGACGATTGTACGATACAATTCCTATCTACACCACCACATTCAAGCGTGGACATCCTATTCACCTCAGCGATACCCAACTATGAGCGCCCCCGCGCCCTCGCGCATGTCGAGTTCGGCAAAGACGTACGCGACAAGCCCGGAAGATGCCGAGTCAACCAGCTCCGCCCACCCGCACTGGTGCTACCACTGGGATATCCAGCGTCCCTTGCGAATTGTGCGGACGAGGAACAAAGAGCGGAGGAAGTTCTCTGTGACGCAGAGTATCAAGGATATCTTTGCCTCGTCAGGTGCGTCAAGCGTCCTCTCACACTTCCACAGCTTGTCTCACGCAGTTCTACTAGTGTTGAACATCTTCTTGATCTTCATCCCGTTCGCTTGGGTGTCGCATTTCTATCATCCATGGGGTCACAAAGTTACGTTTGCGCGTGAGTCTATCGCTAGTCTGCCGTCCGCCTTGGACGTCAGGATTGACGACGTTGTGGGTAGTATGCTTCCTGGGAATCATACCTCTGGAAAGGTTGTTCGACTGGGGCGGGGAGCAGATGGCGTACTACCTCGGCAACGGGCTGGGTGATCTTCTCATAATCACACTCGACAAGTAAGCTCAGCCAGAGATTCCGCGGTGTGTTACCCCTCACGATGAACTCGCAGTGCCGTCGAGGTTACACTGGCAATCATTCTCTTGTCACATTGCGAGTATGTCTTTTCGCTGCGTCTTCATCCTATGCGACTGAGAAACAAGTCAGGCTCCGGCTTCTACAGTCTACCATTGTCGGTATGTTGTCTTTGGCGACACAGTCCTTTACGATGACCCCTCGCTGACTGCGCTTTGACATCAGGCGTCGTTACTCTCCACCTCCTCCTGATACCAGGGACCGCCTTTTTAACAGGAGGCTTCCAGAATCTGGAGCAGACCTTATCCGAGAATGCTACAGAGCTCAACCACTCGCTGCTGATGCTCAGGTGCGTGTCGCGCTACATAAGTAGCCACCTACAGTGATACTGGTCACCCTTCAATTCGACAGTGTGATGGCAATCATGCTACCCACTGCATTTCTCGCAGCTCTCGACAGAGGTCTATCAAGCTTCGATCCCGCACAAACTCCTCCGACTCTGGTCAACGACAAGACCCGAGATGAGATCTTGACAATGAGCAGGGGCCTGTCGGTGTTGTTGCTCGTCGTGTGAGTTGTTTCTTCGATTACGCGACGACGTTATCTCACTACAGTCAGCTATATCTGCTCGCGCATCTACATCTATACAGGTGACCCCGATAGCGAGGAGCAGCCTGATCGCGAGACTTCGAACGTCCAGAAGGCCTGTCCGACATGCTACAACTCAGACGAAATCACCATTGTTCCTGTGGACGTCAAGCCTGAAGATAATAAACAAAGCTCGCGTCTCTCTCAGCAAGAAAAAGAGACCATCAAATTGCGTAACAACTTGAAGATTGGGCCGGGCGTAGGGTTCGTCTTGCTGGTGATTACAGCAGCGGTGATGGCCACGACAGCAGAATTTGTAAGTGATCTTGTAAGGCCTTTGAGCTGTGCTCACCGTCTGCATCATTGGGCAGCTTGTTGAGAGCATCGAGTTTGTCCGGGAGGAAGGCCACATCCAGGAAGAGTGGTTCGGGCTCATCCTCCTTCCTATCATTTCCTTCGCGGGTGACGGGATCATGGCCACCGTGCGATTTATCGCATCGGTCATCCGCGATGACGAACCGCAGGACCTCGCGAAGGGGCGCTCGATCGACTTGAGCATCCAGTTTGTGCTCTGGTGGATGCCCATGCTTGTCCTGCTCGGCTGGTGGATCGGAAAACCCATGCATCTCATGTTTGGTGAGGCCAGTATACATGAGTCGATAGCACGAGTTTGCTCACTGGGATTGTCTTTAGATTACTTCGAGTTGGCGCTGCTTCTCGGTTCGTGCGTCCTGGTGAACTACGTCACGGCGGATTCGAAGACAAATTGGGTAGAGGGTTTGATTATGATCGCATTCTATCTCATGATTGTGAGTGAGCTCTCGCAACGTAGTTACCGGCGCGTGATTGAAGCCAGACATCCGCTCCAGGCTATCTCCGCGTGGTTCTACATTGGACAGCCCGAGTCAGCTATCATGCTGACCTGCGGGAGCGTCGCACAGGCGCTTGTGGGTAATTCCACGAAATCATCGGCTTGACTGAAGAGTGCCTTGGCGTTGAATCGTTCGTAGTGACACCTGTTCGCTTTACTTGGACATCTTGTTGCATTGTACTGGTACGATATCAGAGACTCATGTATAAGCTACATCTGGGACCTGAGACAACGAACACACACGCTACTGTACTGTCATATAGCCACTACTGGCCGTCCGAGGACACCTCGAGTAGATGTTGGAGCGGAGTCGAGCATCGTATTGCCACGCGGAGACGACTTTGCCGAAAACATTGTACTTCGAGATTTTCACACAGGGACCTCTTCGGTAACTAATCGAGCATCTGCGACGGCAGCCTCGACAAGATCGTGCGATGTGTGCAATCTCGTCGTCGTGAGCTTCGACATCAACATGTCATGTCGTTTCGTCGGAGATCCAAATTATGGCAGCTGGGGCCGAACTGCCACTGGCTGCCGAGCAAAGCTGTTGTTGGCAGGAACGCGCACCATGTGTCGGTCAGCTGTGAGTAAGAATGCCTTCGGAATGTGTGTTTACCTTTTCCAGACTACCGGCGATAGTTCATCCCCAGATGTAAAGGTCGGGTGCAGTATCCCGGTAACTCCACAATTGGATTTCTAACATACAGCGATTTACAGAACATTTCTTCTCCGCGATCGCCTCGTGGACTGCTCGCGGACTCTGTGGGGATGTCACCCGAGCTGCTATTCTAGATATCGCTTCCGACGCACGAGGGTTCGGAGCTTCACCAACCGAGCAACACCTCGTCCTGTCCTGTCGGTCTCCTCTAGCACCGGCATCTTCTAGTTGGACTTTTGTCACTTCATAGATCTCCCGAGGCTTGGGGCTCTTTGGTGACAGGCTCAGCATACTTTGGGACAGGCAGAAACCATAGTAAGCAGTAAGTACGCTATGGAGCGGGAACGGGAATCGCATCCATCTTACACCGACGACAGGGTGCATCCATTCATCATGTCACAACCTATTCGGGAATAGTTCCTGTCTGTATATGCACGCGCCCTTCAAAACCTGGAGGCACGAGGCGATGCCCCCTGCTGCCCCTTTTCTCCCTGCGACCATCTCCCGCCCCGCCCGCTGAGCAAACGCGATGGAGCACCTCGCGCCCGGCGAGCGCGCAACCTGGATGTCGGGCTCGACAGCGGCGGCGGGGCCCTCGACACACCGCCCAACTTCGGAATACTCCGCCAACGCGCCGTCCGAGCCCGCGAGCGAGCCATCGCCCAAGCGCGTCTACCGCTGCTGCCAGTACCACGACAATCTCGCCAACCATTCCCCAGGATCCCCGCAGCGCGCCCCGCCACGAAACGAGAGCGCGGTCCAGGGCTTGCCGCAGTTGCCAAAATTGCCTGCGAAGCCGGGCGTGCCGCCGAAGCCTGAGGAGGTGACTGGCGGTGCGATCTCCCACGCGCCGCTGCCACAGGGCGGCGCGGCGGGCGTGACAGCCCCACCGCCACCTCCAGATCCTCCAGAGGATAAGAAACCGCAGAGGCGCTGGTTCTACGAAGTGGACACTGCGAAAGTAAAATTCTTCTGGGATCGGTTACGTGGGAAGACTCGGCCGCCCATCCCCGTGAGGATAAGTATCCTGAACATTCTCAAGACGTTTTTGTGTGAGTTTCGTATCTCGATGATATCGAATTCCAGGAGTTTACAATATGTCAGTGGGCCCAGAATGTGTACTTTCAGCTTATATCTTGTTCATTCCCTTTGCCTGGACGTCCCACTTCCACACCCAGTGGGGACATACGGCAACATTTGCATGTAAGCTAATATCGAATAATACGCCTCATCATCGATATAAATCAAACCTTTTCCTTCAAACAGTATCTTTCCTGAGCATTGTTCCATTGGAACGGATGTTCGACTGGGGAGCTGAGCAAATGTCCTACTACCTCGGCGAGGAGCTAGGAGAGCTACTCATCATCACTTTGAACAAGTAGGCCACACTGCATTGGTGACGCCGCGAATACTAATGAATTGATACAGTGCGGTGGAGGCAACCTTGGCAATCATCCTCCTGGTGAAATGCGAGTGAGTTGTCCGACTCACTTTATGTGCCTGGATTTGATATAAACCTTTGATAGACTGCGCCTGCTGCAAACTACAATTGTTGGTACGTTCGGGATTACCCTTGCATGAAGATTATAATTAATAATCCGCATCATCAGGCGTCGTCATCCTGCATCTTCTTATGATCCCAGGGACCGCCTTTCTCGTGGACGGCATGCGCGTGTGGCAACAAGAGCTTTCGGAGCACTCCGCAGAGCTCAACCACTCGCTCCTCCTTCTCGGGTGCGCCATCTCTATGCTTTATTGTGTGGTGGCGCCGTGCCAACTTTTGGGACGTGTGTAGAATCATGGCGATCCTCCTGCCGACTGCATTCTTCGCTGCGCTCGACCGCGGCTATCTGAACCCGACTTCGGGCGGCTTCGAGCCGACGCTCGTCAACGATAGCACGCGTGACGAGCTCCTGCGCATGAGCCGCGGGCTGTCCGTGCTCCTCCTCATCGTGTACGTCTTCTTCCCTTTCCTCCCAAAACCCGCAAGATCGAAATTGACCCATCACACAGGTACGTCTGCTCGCGAATTTTTATCCACACCACGAGCGCCGCTGCGGAGAAAGAGAAGAAGACGAAGGAGGAGCCCAAGGCGGTCGCGAGCGGGCAGAAGGCGAGCATGGACTCGGGACAGACGCTCCGCCACCGCGGAAAGAGCGACGAGGTGTACGACGAGGAGAAGTCGATCGAGGGCAAGGGCGCAAGCAATGAAGGAGAGGGCGAAGAACTCGCGAAGGAGCCCGCACCTAGGATCGGACCGGGCGTATGCTTCCTGTTCTTAGTTCTGACGGTCGGTCTCATGGCGGTCACGGCCGAATTCGTACGTTTTTATACATCGCAAGTCGAGTTGGGCTGGACTCTGATCGGTGTGTGGCAGCTCGTGGAAAGCGTCGAGTTCATCAGAGATGAGAGCGGCATCCAGCAAGAGTACGTCTTCCTCATTCACCTTTCCGAATTTCGAATCCATGATTCTAACGAGATTCTGCACGTCGCTTCGCAGGTGGTTCGGTCTGATCCTTCTCCCGAACGTGTCCTTCGCAGCAGACGGCGTGACGGCGGTCGTGGACTATTTCTGGACCATGGTGCCCCACCTCACAGGGCGCAAGACGCAGGAGCCCGAGCGGGTCGCCAAGGCGCGCGCAATTGACCTCAGCATCCAGTTCGCGCTTTTCTGGATGCCCCTCCTTGTGCTGCTCGGCTGGTGGATCAGCAAGCCGATGCACCTGTTATTCGGTGCGTACAGCCTCCACATTGACTGTCCAGCTGCTCGTGAGGACGGGTGCTGATCTGCTTGTGCTGCGTAGATTATTTCGAGTTGGCGCTCCTACTTGGGGCGTGCTTTTTGGTCAACTACGTCACTGCCGACGCGAAGACTAACTGGGTTGAGGTACGCGCGTGCACACCTATGCTCAATCTTCGCATCACGCTAACTGCGTTGTTTCGCTATAGGGCCTGGCCATGGTAGTTTTCTACATCATGATTGTAAGCCACCCGCACACTCACTTCGTGAACAATTGACTGACATTGCATCACTCGCACGTAGGCCATTTGCGCATGGTTCTACCCCGGTCAGCCAGAAGCCGCGATCATGCTCACCTGTCCAGGTAGCGTCGCAGGGGCTCTCGCCACAAATGTCACCGGTTCAGGATGAACACAAAACATGCATCGCTCGATTGTCCGACTGCACCATTGTGGCATGCAACACACTCGTTGAATTGTTTCCAGATTTAGATTACTTTGTTTGCACCAGGACAGTATAGCTGTTGTACAGTAGGCTAATAAGGTACATTATGTCCCAGTAGTTTTTGTTATATCCGCTTGGCTCGATATGTGCGCGGCGGGCGGGCGCGGTGTATGGCTTGGATGGCGGATCCAAGATCCTCCTATCCGTACCTTTTTGATGGCTTCCAAATGGGCAGTCATCCTACGGTGTTTGCTTCGAGAGCTGTGGCTCTGATATCGAGAGGTCCTTATCAGTTGGTGGTATCCGTCTCCAGAGTCTCCGTCGGCGGTGCAGGTGTGCAGCCATGCTATGGTGTTGGCTCCGAAGACTCTGGCTTCGAGGACTCGGGCTTGCAGTCGGCAGTGTCGACACACTCAGAGAACAGTGTCTCCAGGGTCTCTTCCGACACAGGGGTCTCTGACGCAGTGTCCTCAGCCTTCACGTCGGCCTCAGCGGCAGAGCCGCCGGCCTCTTCAGTTTGGGCAGGCTGGGCTGCGACGGCTGTGACCATGCGCATTTTATCAAGCAGCTCGGACGCGTCTGTCGCTTTTTTGGCTACCGGGGGTGGGGCATCACCCAGGCGCACCAGACGCTGTGCAAGGTCCTTCCACTCTCCAGCTGTTCAAGTCGCAAGTCAGACTCATCATCAACGTTGATAAGCAGAAAAAGACTCACAGAAAGGCGTCGGCGGCAGCGCCTCGATGTCTTCTATGAGATCCGCCACCGCCCGAGCCTGGTCCACGAACGCCTTCATATTCTCGCCTGGGGCGAGCTGCAGCGCGCTATTCCCAAGCGTGCTACTCTCCGGATTGGTCCCCATCTCGGGAAGCCAGACATCGCAAAATGCCTGCAGGAACCTGCCAGCCTGGAGCTGGTACCGCGACTTCGCGCTCGTGCCGGGCCGCGATGCTCTTGCCCGGCGTGCCGCTGCCGTGCTCGGGCCGGGACCCGCCACCGCCTGAGACGCGGTTGCGCGCGGAGATGAAGATGTCCGCGGTGTGGCTGTCTGCGACGTCGATGCCTGTGAAGTGGATGCACCCGCCGTTGTGCTTGCCTGCGCCGGTACGAGAGCCCTCGACGCCGATCCCTGAGATGCAGCAGGTGGCTGCGCAGCAGTCGACGGCGATGCAGCAACCGGCGTCTGCGCCCGACGCTGAGCCTGGCCCACGACCACTCGATTGTGCAGCGAACGCCCCCGAGGTCTGGTGGCGTTCGCAAGCACACCATTGGCTACCGGTGCCTTCATGCGCTGGATCTTTGCGGCCCGCTCTTCCTCGTGGTCGGCATCCGGCGCAGCCCGCTTCGGAGGTCGAGGCGTAGGCGAAGGAGTAGGCGCAGGCGCAGTTGCCTGCCGACTGCTAGTCTGAGCCGCTGCTGCCGGAGAGATGCTCCTGGCGATCTCCGGGCTTAGCGAGTGGTGGACCTTCAGAGCCTGAGGTGATGCCTGGGACGAGAAGGTAGGCGGAGCGGAGGACTGAGGCTGGCTGGCGGTCGTACGCCTCTTCTGCTGAGGAGCCTGCGGGTGGACCGCATCTGGAGCCGCGCGCTTTTGTGGCCGGGACGACGACGCTTGGGGAGCTACTGCATACGCAGGCACCTGTCCGGCGGGGAGGAAACCGTGGGGAGCGCCAGAATACCGTGCAAAGCCTGTCTGCGTGGATACCACGGGTGTCGGGGGAGCCTGTGGCTGTGGAGACCAGCCATACACGAGTCCCTGTTGTTGCTGGGCCTGTACCTGCGCTTGCAACTGCATATGAGCTTGGGCCTGCATCTGCGCCGCAATCTGCTGCCTATACTGCATTGCCGGGGACGGAACCTGGTTTGTGGACTGGCTCGGGCCTGCCTGATTGACGTAGTGGGCCGGTTGACGAACGCTTGGGGGCGGGTGAGCCATCTGAGCGAGCGAGGACAAACCGTTGACCGGGGACGACTGCGACCGCTGCGGGTCGACGGCGAACATCGACTGGGGCGCGGAGCTGGACGAGCTCGCGACAGGCTGACTCGTCTGCGGCGACGACGTGTACTGGGGGCCATAGCCCGTCGTGCCTGCCGTGTACGACTGCTCCTGCCCTATGAGCTGAGATGACGTGCTGTAGCTGCCGTTACCGTATGCCTGGTATGCCGCCGATGTGTGGTGTCCATTGGGCGGGGATGCCGGGTGAGAGTCAGCCGAGGAAGCGCGTGCATGTGCAAGCCTGGCGAATATCTCTTCATTCGGGACATACTCCCTCGCCCGAGCAGCCGGCGGAGCACCAGTAGCGGCTTGAGGGACCGAGCTGCCTGGTGCAACAGTCGGTCCCTGTACCGAGACATCCGCCTGCGCCAATTGGCACCCGACGGACGTCAAACCGGACGTGAGGAATGCATACCCGTGCCTCTCGGGGTATGCCAGTCCGACGTCCTTCTGGGCCCATTTCGACGTCTATGCAAGTGATGTGAGCTCAGAATCACATCGGAATATACTGGACCATACCTCGACATAGGCCTTCAACAGAGGCCGTACGTACTGCACGGGTCCGAAGATGTTCACGTGCACTCGCATCTAGTAGAGTAGATCGTAGTGAGCATCAGCAGCAGAACCACATCTAAGAAGCGTACCGTGATCGTATACTGGACCAGCTGTGCCCAGCTCAATTTCGGCTGCTTTGACGCGTCCAGAGGCTGGGTGAGGGACTTGGGTGTGCACGCACGCCAGATGCAGATGTAAGGGCGGAACGAGTGCGAGCCCTTCCTGTACTTAGCCACCACCTACGTATAAGGTAGATCAATACAATATACAGTCCAGAAACGCGTGCATAAACGTACACCAAGCGCGTTTTGCCACAGGTACCGCATGGGGCGATCAACGCCTTGTGGCTCTGCCGCGAAGGTAGACGGAATCTCGTGCACCTACAGCAGGTCAGTTATGGAACGAGTAGGTGCAGATGACGTGACACTTACCTGCGAAGATAGGCCACGGATTTTGTGCATACACCAGACATATTCTGGTGTAGACTTGAATCCTGACGAATTTGCCGTCTGCTCGGCACCGCTCTCGACGAAGTGGAAGACGAATGCGGGGAGTGTGGACTGCATGGTCAGAGTAGGTGTGGGGTAGGGAGGAGTGGGGATGATGAGGGCGGATGAAACTCGAGGAGCGTGTAGGTTCCGGTGAGTGGAGGAGGTGAAGCCACAGTATGGTAGATTGTGGCAAAGACGTGCTTGAGTGGGCTGAGTGGGTCAAGTCCGACCGCAAGCTGAGGAGATCAGAGGGGGATGGTAGGGGTAAGAAAACAAGAGGGAAATGAGCCGCGACAATGGTCAAATACAAGTTGAACGGACTGTGGCCCAACAGGGCCACGCGAGCGCAAGTTCGCAGGAATTTCCCCGAGCGCCCGAAGGGGGCCGTTCTTATCCAAGCGAAATCATGTTGTGGCATTTCAAGTTGCGCAAGAGGCAACCTTGTCGAGCAGCGCGAGAGCGCGCTTTGACCTAGGGTGCGTAAGCGAGGCAAAGAAGGGGTGCAGGAGGATAAGTTGCCACCGACTTTGTCCATAGCGATGGGCGCCTTGGGACCGGGCCGTAAAGCGCACAATGTCAAAGTGCTCTTTGACCTGCCAAAGCACACTAGAAAAGTAGCTTCAGGCCAGGCCTGCAGACAAAATATGCTTCCTCAAGACGCGCTCGTGATGGTGAACATGACTCAGTGCGATGTCGTCCAGATAAGACGGCGCTTTGGGGGTCGTCTTCCAAGTTCGTAGCTGTGCTGGCTAAGTTGCAGCGGTCGACACTGTTCAGCAGCGACAACAGACGATGTCAGACGATGTTCGCAGTCTTCGCAATCGTCCAATAGGCCTTATGAAGTAGAGATGATGTCGGTGTTCATGCAAGAGGCGTCCTTTGTCTTGCTTTCTGACATTGCAGGACTTTCATCAGATCCAGCGAGACATTAATGTCCGTCAGAATACAGAACGTCGTGCGTATGTATTCTGCCTTCATTCTTGGGTAGTCCATTTGTCCAGGAGAGGTCGCAGGGGGAGCGATAGTCACAATGAAGGCGGGGCGCACGGTGAACTCGGACATCAGCAAAAGAGCCCTAGCTATGTATTGCCGGATGTAGTATGTAAACGCCTGCTCGCGCGGGTTGGTTCTGCAATAGAATACATAGGCAGCCATTCACCGGCCATATCTCCGGGTGATTGGAATCACTAGGCAGATCTCTTATAGCTTACAGTCCTGTACACACCATTAAGGAGCACCGGAACTATTTGGATGGAATGCGCGTCGAATGTCAGCGCGTAGTGGCGCGCGGGCGGCTAATTTGTCCAGGAGGCGGCCGAGAGTCGAGCGACAAGGCCGAACGGGCTCAGAGGTTGAGAGCTAAGCATAGATAGATACGAGGATGGACGTATTTTATAGCCCTCTCTCTATTGTCAAGGGATCAGATGTTCAGGATACTCCGTTGATGACCTCGTTATAGTACCTAGTGGCTCCGTCTGTTGCCGCCTAGCGCTCGTCTGCGCCCGAAGTAACAAGTCTACGAGCTACAGACATGTACGGGAGCATCAAGCACTCGAAACCGCTCAATGACATGCCTCCCCTTCGCATTACAAGATACAATCACAATGCGGACTTAAGAGCTCGTGAGCAATGCGCTAGGACGCGACAGTGGGATTTAAGCTCCGCTCCAAATAAAGCTATAAGCTCGCGTGTTATCTGCGTCATTGCTCTGTCTCGATTCATTCTGCTCTTAGTTTATATTCATCTCACGCTCTCATTCACTCGCAAACAATGCCCGGATACATGCAAAGGTAACCAACTCTCAGCGTCCACGCGGACCAGTATCTACGCAGGCGCCTGTATCTCGTAGTCAGAAAAGGCCTCGCGATGCGGAGTCGCCGGAGCGCGGAGGTCGGAGCGCTCAGAAGAAGGCACACCCGCATTCTGACATGCGGGCCCGGTATGTCTCGCCAGAACACGGACAAGACGACGACATCGAAGTGATTGATGACCGGGATGAAGAGGGGGACGGTTCCTCGACGGCTGTCGAGGAATGTGTCCACCCGATGAAGCCGAAGCTGGAGAGCCTGTTGGGTTCGCTGGCGTCTGCTAACCCGAAGCGAAAACCGGCGTAAGTCCAGTACGCCACTTGGGACACGTTGGGTTAACATATACCTTGTCAGGGATAATACACCGTTATCGGTGTATCACAAGGGTCGGGT
This sequence comes from Gelatoporia subvermispora B, assembly GCA_000320605.2. Taxonomy (NCBI): domain Eukaryota; kingdom Fungi; phylum Basidiomycota; class Agaricomycetes; order Polyporales; family Gelatoporiaceae; genus Gelatoporia; species Gelatoporia subvermispora. The sequence goes on from KB445799.1 coordinate 546,905, forward strand.
GCCGGCTGCAACATGAGGTCAGGCCAAATATCGCGACAATGTGGTTGTTGCGATTTGGGCCCGGGCTGGCTGACTTGGCCGCTGGCCTCGAGGATGATAGCAATGAGATGATCAGTACTGTGTCGCAGTGGTAAGTGGAGATTGGCCGCATATACGCACACTACTGGTGCATATATGCGGACTTGGACGCATATATGCGCAAGTAGGGTGCATATTGGCCTGGTGGGACAAGTGAGTACATTCACTTAATCGTAGCGTTGACTTATTCGTGGGGGCGTGCTAGACAGGTGTATGGTGTGGTAGCCAACAAGTCAAGGGGGACAGCAGATGCGGATGACGCTGAGGCTGATATCAACGCACTGATGGCGGAGCTTGATGGAGATGAGTTTGGGGCAGAGGACGAGGTACGTCGAGCGGTAATTATACGGGCATTGCTGACGAACTGTCATGCTCTCGTAACTGTGACGCAGGCTTGATGTGACTGGACTATGCGACTCTCTGGCTGCGATTAGACTCTCTCGGTGTTCTTGTGGTTGTGCTCTAGGCCTGAGGCGACGTGCTTCTGGCGACTTAACTGGAATAATTGCGACGCTTACAAGAACTGTGTATTCTCGAGTTACTCTGGCAGCTGATGGCTCGAACGACTCTATTGGCTGAAACGCGGCTCACGCTGAGTCGGAGAGAGTGGACCGCGATAATATATTGTACGATTAGTCCTGATACAGGGGGGGGGTCACGAACTGTAATACCGTATGGATTCAAATGCCATTGATATCGAATGGACTACGAACAGTCTGAAGTGAGTTGAATGGACGTTGCCTGGGTATGTAAACCGACAGGGTGGGCATGGACACACCGCATGGCCGGGGAATACGGGCAGTCGTGGGCGGGTAATGTAAACGCTGGCTTCGCTACATACCCTGCCGCCGCGTACAAGATGTGGGCACGCACTGGAGACGGTTACCGTGCGTGTATAGGAGGCAATTGCGGGTAGTGGCGGGCTGAGGTTTGGCGGGCGGCCAAGCGACCTATGCTCGCGTATGGAGTGGTGTCACCCGGGATTATGGGGTATGGAGTGAGGGTAGGGTTTGGAATCCTATCTAATACTATACATGGTGGACGCCCATTTTGCTGATGGACGTGTCACTGGCCGATCACATCGAGATTCGTGCTTCCCAAATCAGGAATCTCTCTTCAGACATATTATGAAGGAATCCAGAACACACGCAAATTATACAGTCAGATCATACATCGCGAGCGGCATTCATATCAACAGTTTTGAGAAATTGCATTTCGTCAGTATAGAGTCCGGAAAGTGTTGTCTATGTTGCGAGGAAAATGCGACGGAATTGAACAAAGAGGAAGTACGTGAGACTAGCTGTAGTAATCGATACAAGAGCGTATTGCAACGTCTAACTATCTATCTTGTCATGCTTGAGAAAATCATGCGGCCATTAAGTAAAATGCGTGCGAAAGCGAGATCGTCAGTCCGTGATTCTTGAGGAATTAAACAGGTGGCAGCTCTTGCAATTGCACCCTTGTCCGGTCGCTGGCAGTCGTCATGCGCGACATCGGCGGACGCTCGATGGTCTCAATCGCATCCACAGCTGTCGAGACGCGCTCAATGTCCACTTGCTTAGGTTCGCGCTCGATGTCCGCTTGCTTCATGACTGCGACCTTCTCCGCGAAGTCCTCCTCTGCGGCGAGGCCCTCCTTCTTGGTGCTGTAGAACACGAGCATCGCGAGGAACTCGACGACGACGATACCGAGGAGGAACCAGAAAGCGGCGGCGCGGCCCTGGTACGACGTCGGGTCCCCGAGCGACTCCTCCACGCTCGCCTCGATGGAGCCCACCGCGGCGATGCCGACCGCAGAGCCGAGCTGCAGGGCACCGTTGAAGATCGCCCCGACGGTGCCCGCCATAGACGCGGGCGACGTGCGGAAGATCGCAATGCTACAGAGCGGGTAAGGGACGGGTGAGGCGAGAGAAAGAAAGGGACATACTTGGTGTGGCTGTAGGCCAGCATTGCGCCGCCCGAGCCGAGAATGAACGCCGGGAAGACGTAGGACCAGTACTTGTCTGGACTGTCGGCGAGCGCGAGGAGGATCGTCGCGATGATGAGCATGGACTCGGCGAAGAGGATGATCCACTTCGGGTTGATGATCCTCGAGAGCGTGCCGGTGAAGCTCATGGCGAACGCGATGACGCCGATGGGGATGCTATCAGAGCGGGAAGGTCAGCTAAAAACTCTCGGATACGAGTATAATGGAGACTGACAAGTGAATCGCGCTCGAGATGACAGACCACTCATACACGGATTGCCAGAGCTCAGTGTATGTCGTGAAGAGAGTTGTCCACCAGAAATAAGGCAGGAGGGCGGTCCCGAAAAGGACAGAGAAGTTCGGCAAGAACCATGTCTGTGGTGGGCTGTGCGTGCATACCGGTCAACACATGCAAAGCAAAGCGAGATAGAGAATGAACATACACAGCGGCCTGGTCCGTGGGAATGAGCGTTTCATAGTAGAAGAATCCCACAACCATGAAAACGGAAATAATGAGCGGCGCAAGCACAGTTGCAGAAGCCCATCCTGCCGTGGATCCTGACGTGATGGCGAAGATGAACAAGATCAATGCAGCTGTAAAGGAATAAACATCGCCTAATTAGGTCACATTCCGCTAAAGGCAGGTCATCAGACATACCGGTCAGGATGGACACGCCCACAATGTCCAGGCTCTTCCAGCGTGCGGACTGGGGCTCTACCTCGCTGAGCGTCTTCTCTTGGGCCGGGATGAGGAGCGTGCAGCCCGTCGCCACGGGCATGGCGATCAGCGCGACGAACCAGAACACCCAGCGCCATGACGCAAACTCAACGAAGATAGCGCCAATAACAAGGCCCAGAACTGCATTGAGGACACATGAGTGCTTGCGGGTATACACGGGTAAGCAGACGACGTACCATTGGCAATGGCTCCGCAGCCACCAAAGATGCCGATGGCACGAGACTGCTCCGTGGGCTCAGGGAAGACGTTCACGAGCAGTGTGAGAGCAGAAGGAATGGTCATTGCTCCCGCTGTAAGCAAAAAGGGTCAGCGGGAACGATGAGATGACGTTTAGAAGCGGGGGCCGAACAACGTACCAATTCCCATGAGTGCCCGGAGCACGATGAAGGTGATATCGTCGTTGACGAATCCTGCACCGATAGAAATGGCGCCGAGCATGGACACTCCCGCGACGAATGCGACTTCTGCAGAAATCGTCAGACATATAGACAGCGGTCCCACAACATACGTGTCTACTCACTTGGATTATATACATCGCTTATCCGACCGCTCTGACGACGGAGACGCTTATGAGTTCAAATTCAGGCGGGTCGAACGATAGCATACTCACAATTAGCAGGAAAGAAGCGAAGGTCAGCTGGAAGGCGCTAATGATCCACGTTGCTTGACTTTCGTCCATGTTGAGCGCAACAGTGAGAGCAGGGATAGCAGAGAACAGCGCAGAGTTGTTGAACGCATCTAGGAACTGAGCGCAACAGAACATGATGAGCAGCGAATACCGGCGCGCGACCGAGTACCGCTGTGGAATGCGCCCGTCGACGAGGGTCTGGGCGGGCGAGAGGACATTGTCGGCTGGAGCAGGAATCATTTTCGTGAGGATATGGAAACAGTCTATTGCGGAGAGATATAGATAGGACAGCAGGAGAACCGACACCCAAAACCCAGAAGAAAGAGACGAGAGAAGAGAAAAGGAATATGGGGAGAGGAGGGGAAACGGAAAGAGACCTTTTATTGCAGACAGCAAGATAAGCTGACTGATATGTCGGTAGCGACGAGCTTATTATGAGCCATCCTGTTTGCACGCTGTGGCTGGGCAAGGATTAGCAAGCGTTCCGGAGAAACATCAGGAAATGTCTGTAAACGAGGACCCCGGAACCGCTCATTTTCCAAACGGATCCTCGCCACAAAGTCGTGCCAAGTCCGCGCTTTCACGAGGCCGCTTCGTTTTCCCACAAAAAAATCATAGGCCGGCACGCAATATGCCGCTGGGTCTCCCTCTGCATCCAGGTGGTCAAATCACACGGCCGCCGCAGACGAGCGCAATGCTGCGGGATGTAGCATGGAATGCAAATGTAGAGATGATCCGGGGTCCTAGGCGGTTACTCGACGACTTATCAAGATGCGCCGTTCGATGATTGGCTCGCTGCGAGGCTCTAGAACCTCCGTCTGTTACGTATGGTCTGACTCTCTTCGCGGTGCCGTCTCCATGAGTCCTCCCCACCTCCATCTCGGAGTGTGACTAGGCGCAATCTCTCCTCCTCGCTGCAGAAAGTCGGTTCATTATTATAATCTCGTCTTGTTGGCGTAAACCAGTGGTGCTCGACTGCTTCTATTTATTCTTACACCCTGAAATACATCTGGACTCGCTGTAACATTCCGACCGAGTTGCGAGCGACCGCATCGCTGCAGTCAGTTGACTCGGTGCCTATCAGCAGGACGTACACGACCCTTCTGCCGTCGAGTCCGACTCGATAAGACGAAAGCATACGTATCCGCACGGCTTGTACGGCGACGTGCCCGCTCTTCTCCCCACCAGTTTATCGAACATTTGTCCATCTCTGGCATGCATTGCAAGTGGAATGCTCCAAGGAACTCTTCCAAAGAAGTACGAAGATCGCCCTAGGCTGTCGCATTCTGCCGAAACTTGTCCTCGTCAACTCTTAGTGAGTCACAGAACTGGCAATATGCAGTGCGTACGGAGCGTCGGGGTGGGTTCTTGCGCCAAGGAAAGATACGAGCATGACTCTGCATCAAACTTAGTATCCGTACTCCGCCGGCCTCGGTACTTTCCCTTTTCCAATATGTTGGTTACTAATCAGTGATCCTTAAACTGCAATCGTGAGATTTCGTGCCTGCCGTCTCAGCCCGCCTGTTTGCTATGTTTTAGACATATCGCGTCATTGACAAGCTTACAGAGCCCATCATTCCTGACGCGAGACCTTGCCCCGCCGTTTGCTATGTTTTAGACATTGCGTCATTGACAAGTTTACAGAGCCCATCATTCCTGACGCGAGAACCTGCATTATCGGTTGAGCAAAGACTCAACGGAATACGAGGAGACGCCTTGTGGCGAACGCAGATTAGACCGCGGAGACTTTTCGGAGATCTGGATCTCAGGTCATGTCGCGGTGACCGCCAGCTGCCCCTGGTCCCTTCCAGTGCCTGCGATGCAGAGTGACCTTGCGTTCAGCATTTGCTATTCTGTGAAAGAGGCGATTACCGCCATTCAAAACTCATAGCATGCCCTCAATAATATGCATATGCTGGTCATCGGCTTATATGTGGAAGGATCTCGATGCGATCGACCAACGAACCCCACTGCATCGGAAGTCTGGGATCTATGCCACCTGCTTATTTTAGCAGACTCTATTTCTTCGGGCATGTGTCCCCTTCTCGGGAAACCCTCTGGCTCTGTTCTATTATCTCTCACGGAACCTCCATCAAGCCGCTGCGTTTATGCCGTGGGCCACGAACTTGCGAGAGTGGAGAACGCATCCGTGGCAGGGCCGTGCTACATGGTTTGTGTACGCCCAGCTCATCAGGCATCCCTTCCACTGTCAGATTGCTCGTTAAGATCCCCCCTGACCCCAAGGGGTAGGCCCGCGCCATCGGCATATTCGGCGGCTGCGGCGCCATCGTGAGCAGTACTTCGCCTGCTTTCTGTAGTATACCTGCAAGCACACACGCAGCAGCAACGCAGTCCTGGGCCTCGTGACTGGCGCTATCTTTGTCAAGCTTGCGTCCTGCCGTCGGGTATATTGGTTCGTCACAGTAACCGCAATGCCCGTGGCGACGGGCTGTACGTTGCTCACTCCGCCACAAGAGAAAACGTGCAGCCAAGTTGGACCACAGTGCACACGCTGGGCGCGTCCGCCCTGTCCGGTATGTCTGTTCACCTGCATTCAGCGTAATCTAACCTAATTGAGCGATTTTCAACCCATTTATAGCTGTGTTGATCTTGTTCGCCGTCGCAATGATATCAGGATCTACGACGGGGTAGGCTTCTGCAACCATGCTCGTGCCGTTCACCCTTTCCGTGTTGATCGTAGCCGGATTTTCCTATTATGAGACACTCATTCCCGTGTAAAAATGCTACTGTGTACACCCTCCCCTATTGTGCATTCGATTGGCACGTGCCGACAGCTATGCACGTACAGCCCGCCGCAGACCTGATTCCTGCCCAACTTCTCGGTCCTCTTCGGAACTGACTTCCGACCTTTCTTCTGGTGGACACGCTGGTCGTCACGTACACCGAGCTCTGGCCATCGGTGTACGAGTGGTCCGTCATCTCGCCCGCGATTCACTTGTGAGTACAACTTTCACCTCTAGTTTACGGGCTTGACAGTTGACATCCCCCCTATATAGTATCCCCATCGGCGTCATGAGTCATCGCGTTCACCGTGAGTTTCACTGGCACGGTTTCAGGGATTATCATATTAGAATGGATCATTCTCTTCGGCGAGTCCGTGCCCATCATCGCAACGATTCTTCTTGCCCTCGCCAACAGCCCAGACAAGTACTTGTCCTATGTCTTGCGTGCGTTTTTCCTTGTCCCGGGCGGTGCAGTGCTGACCTATAACCACGCCAAGTACGTATTTCCCCTCCCCCTCTTTCCCTCGTGCGAGTGTCGAGTTTCCAATGTGACCCGCCCTCTAGCATCGCGATCCTCCGTACATCGCCCGCGTCCGTGGCAGACACCGTCGGGGTGAACTTCAACTGCGCACTGCAGCTGAGGTCTGCAGTGGGCATCGCCGCGGTGGGCGCGATTACGGCGAGCGTGGAGAAGGCGCACAGGGATCGCACATCGTATCAGGGCCGCGCCGCCGCGTTTTGGTTCCTCCTCGGTATCGACGGCGCCGAGGTCCTCGCGATGCTCGTTTTCTACCGTATCGACAAGGAGGACCTTGTTACGAATGAGGAGCTTGCGAAGAAGGCGGTGGACCTTGAGCATGTGCCCGCGGATGTGGATCTCTAGCGTGTCCTGACTACTGTGGACATGATTGAAACGATTGAGCGTCTGCCCATGTCGAAAATGGCCACGGACAGCGATAAGAAGTGATACAGTCGCGGAAGCTGGCACATTTAGCCCCACAGGAATCACAGACTGTCGGTTTCCTTCACACTCTGCATTTTCTGCATTTACGCACTTACGCATCTTACATTCAGCTAATGGCGGCACATACACTAAGCATGACGAATAGGATCGACGTCGCGATGTTCCCTTGTATATTTTACTACAGCTGATCTTAGCGATCCCTCTTCTGAGGTTCTATTTTGTTCAATCCTATCGCGTTCTCCTCGCAGAATAGACCACAGCTCCCGGGCCCCATATCATTGCAGCCCAATCTATCAGAATCGCTCATAGAAGGGACGTATACGTATGATCTGGTTACATGATCACTGCCAATATGGCCCCTTTCCTAATTACTGCCAGTACTTGGTCTCTACGTCCGACAGTGACGCACAACCCCGCGCTGGGGTTAGGGTCCCAGCTCCAACCAATCAACCACCAGCTGCAGTGGCGCGCCGCAATGCCCCTAAACAGGCGCACCCGCTCACCGCCGCGGCGCGTGGACAAGCTCTGCAAGCCCACGTCAGCGTGGCGTACACCACAGTGGTGCATGAGTGGTGAACAAGAACCGTGGAGGCGTGAGAGCACTGCTGCGCTGCGCCAGAACGCTCTTCATAAGTGCCAACTCGGTGGCTCGATCGCCTCGCCTCTCATCACAACGCTCCTGTCAACTGCCGACTGAGCTGGAATGCTCGCTTTGAACGCTGCAACTTGTATTTGAATGGTATCTTGATATTGTAAAGACGCAAAGACGGAATCATGGGGTGAGTGCCTTGGATGGGTTGGGCATATGTGAAGTTGCTGAGAGCGAGCTTTGGCGGCGACGTGCTGCAGGATCATAGTTTCTTGTATTTTAGGTCGATGATGTCATTTTCGCTCGCACGCAACCGCCTGCTCAATCGGCAACACGATATAGGGATCTTCGAGTGCATAGCCGACGCCGTCATCACCATTGTCGACATCATTGTTGGCTGCATCGAGTGGATCGTAAGCGGTAAGTCCCGCCTTGTCTCGTAATCTATATCGTACTCAACCTCATGTTCTCTGTATCTAGTCATTTTGGAATGCGTGATGGGTATTACAGCGTGTGTTACTGCCACACTATGCTGTTGTTGGTAAGTCTTGCACAGGGGTCCAGCGGGAGTAGGCCCCACTAACCTATATTCAATAGCGTATAAGTAGAGGGCTCCGGGACCTGAAGTAATCTCGGAGCCCTAAAATGCGTGTAGCATATATGAATGAAGCTCTGGACCCTGTTTGGTCCAACCTATTGGCGCGCTCTTAATTTAATTATGGTCGACATCTTCGCATCACACTGCACTATTGCGAAGGGTCAACTCGTATACGTAAATCATGCTCGAATACACACCTTTGTTGCATCTATGCCAGAGTTCGGAAAGTATCTCGTTGGCCATACGCTGAAGGCAATGTTACGCGCTTTATCGTGAAAGCAAAGTTCAGATCAAAGCGGGCCACAACCTATGCAATAATGCGGCGAGCGATGTGGCCTGGAAAGTTTATCGAACATCCATAAGAGCCTTCTCCGTTGCTCACACGCAGGATCACCCGTCCACCAACAACCCCACGTCGACTTCTGGAGGTCGAGACCCGAACGCGCCGCACCGGATCGCCAGCTGAGACAGGAATCGAAAGTCATGGTGTGCGTGGCCTCAATCCGGATTCCCTTCTGAGCATTGGACAAAGCTTGACTGAAATTTGCCAATAATTCCAACAGTGCTATTTTCTCCATCATCGAAAACATATGCAGATGCATCCGGGACTTCGTCAGATCCATGGGCAAGCTAAGTATGTCCATCCTCACATCCCCCGCGTGGCAGCGGCGCTGACTGCGGTGCATCCAGTGCTTGCCCTCTTCATGGAGCTCATTGCCCCCCTCTTGGTCTTCATAGACGCTGAAGAGTACGTCGTGCCTAGCGTGCATAGTAATACATCGTGGCATAGCCTTAAATTATGCTCTCAGCTGCTGCCTTCCAGGTCTTTTTTTCACAGCCGAGATTCGCAACTCGATGACGACACGCCACCTTACGGATGGTGGGAAATTCGGATCTAGGTCTCCGTTACATATTGGCTGGCCAAATTATTACACTCTTTTGACATCAAACCTGGTCTAATCATGGGTTCCATATCAGGAATCATACTAATTCAGGCGTGCGTTGTTGCAGCTCTGGCGTTGGTGTGACAATCAGTGGCTCGAGACGAGTAACGTAGCCTATTATGCATGGCGGGAGAGCCGATACAGCTGCGTAGGATACCCGTCAGACAAAGTGTGGAAGCTTGCAGTGACAAAGATGGCGCCCGATACAAAGAGGAAAAGCGCGGCAGGTAGAGATCATAGCATATTGAGTGATGTGGCCAGATGCACAATCACAAGAGAATATATAAATCCTCGTACTTTTTGGCCGTTCGCGTCTTCGCCACCTGACCACAGTAGAGCACATCGCCCCTGCACTGAGAGCGCACTTTATTCTCTTCCAGATCCACCAACACACTCGATTTTTTTGTTGAGGCACGGCTACGGCGACCAAATTGTCCCTTGAGTACAATTGCAATAATCATGGGGTGCGTTACTTGGCCGCATTCCATTTTCGGAAACATGAACGGAATTGCTGATGTTCTCGGCAGCGTCCTCGTCTCCATTGTCATCGATATCTACCAAGGTCTTGTCAAGCCCTGCGTCATAACGTTGATCGGTGGTATGGCTGCCCTTCCTTTCTTCTGCGAAAAAGCAGCTGACCAGCGCACACCCGACATACTCCAGTGGTTGCCCTCATATGCGGTGGGGCAATCGTCGGCCTGTTCCACCTCATATGTGGCCCGTATCTCATTTACAAGTCCGTCGTCTCTGCCATGCGTTCTTTGATCACGCTGACTCCTAGCCTTGTTCCAGGCGACTCCGATCAAATACTGAAGAGTTCAAGCGAGTGGATTCGCGGTCCTCGTATACGTCGCAGTCGCCCATGTTGCATTCATACGCGCGGGAGACGTGCCGCAAGATGTAGCGTCATCTGATGTCATTCATTTAGTTGAGCCAAATGTATGCGATTATATGAAATATGCTAGTACTCCGCAACGTCGGAGACATTACTTCCACCTGCATTGTCCTGCTCATGCTGAGGCTGTGGCGAAAGCGAGCTTTTAGTTGGCAGCATTGTCTTCGTAAATGACAGTTGTTGTGACAAGGATCAAGCGGAGGTGTCAGAGCACGTCGGCGTGACAAGCAGCGGGCGGAAGAAATCAGCGCGACAAATGTTGCATAGACGTGGCTGTAGAGTCAAATTCAATTGTACACAACGAAAGCCAGATATGTCGTATGCACTGCAGACAATTAGTATCACATCCAGTGGACAGTCTAACCAGGATCATCATGATCTTCTCGTTTTCCTGAGTCTCCTTGAATCCTGATCAGCACGCAAGAGTTTTAGGTAGGTGTCCGGGATCAGCAAAATCCCTTTTTATTTGGCATGGCACAAGCAAGACAGAGTCCCACACATGGAGAAGATTCGCGGCAACATCACAGTCAGTGATTGGCCGTTAAGACAATCTCTTGGGCAGCCCGTCCCTCATCTACAAGTTCGTCACCCCTTCAGTAGATAATGACCGTACTGACCCCTAACCTCGCCACAAGAAGTTCTTCCTAAAGTCTGAAGACCTCGATGAAGATCTCAAGAGAGTGGATTCGCGGTCTTCGTGCAGGTCGCAGATGTCGAGGCTGCGTTACTACTTGACATATACGTGACCGATTATGTAGCATCATCCGATGTCATTCCGTCGATGCCGCCGAAAATATGAGATGTTATGAGATATGCTCGTCCTTCGCAATATCGACGACTTGGATCATTTGTGTTGTCCTTGCCCGTATTGAGACTATGGCTCGAGCGATCCGTGAGGAGTGGCGTTGTCTTTCATGAATTGCAGTTATCTGTACAAAGGACAAACCAACGAAATGGCCGCCTTCGGCCGACTCGGCGTGTGTCAAGCTGCAGTGCGGGGCGAGAAACCGGCAGTCACATTTTGACGGGTTTCACGAACCACGGACTGCGTTGCGAGGTGCACTGGTGATTGGGATGCCGGTAGAAGTTCGGGCATTGGGTACATGAAGACTGATGGTATTTCAGAATTGATGTTACTTCCGCCCTCACATGCACGTCTCCCGAGCCAGCGGCTGCCTTCATATGCGGTGTGGTGATCGTCGACCTGTTCTACCTGATATGTAGCCCGTATATTATCTAAAAGTCCGTCGTCTCTTCTACACGCTTTGCTCCTCCTGACTTCCAGCGTCGTTCCAGACGGCTCCGCTTGGATACTCAAAAGCGCAAGCGAGTCCACTCGCGGTTCTCATATATGTTGCAGTCGCACACGCTGCAATGACATGTGGTGGAGACATATCGAAAGATGTGGCCCTATCCGATGGCATTTTTTCCAATTGGGATATATGTGCAATTGCGTGAACTGTGCTTGTCCTACGCATTATCGAAAATGTGAGGACCACTTGTGTTGTCCTGACCACACCGAGATTACAGCGTTTTGTTCTTCGCGAATTGTAGCTGCTGTGCAAAGGACAGAACGAAAATTAAAGCACGTCAGTGTCACGAACCGTGGACCGTAGCGACCAAGATGGAGCATCATGCATGGAGGTGGACATGCAGTCAAGTGCAGCTGTGTACAACAAACGTCCGACATGTCGTACAAATTGTAGTTAACTTTGATCGTGGACGGGTTTGATCACTATCTTTGAGGAACTCTGTGAACAGGCGCACAGCATCAGCACGGGCCTTTTTCTTTGTAATGGCATGTAGGCACGCCGAAATTCGAAAGACAAAGTCAGAGTAACGATGAGCGGCAACAGCATAGTCGGCGATATGGACGTACAGACACTCATGAGAGACTTCACCCTGTTCGGACTTTTCTCCTCTCGCACTCCTCCCCCGCATATACAACGGGATTAACTTCAGACCCCAAACACTGTCTCGCTAGTCTCTGAGGGACAGATTGCGGGCTGAATCAGCGTAGCGACGATGCTAAACCCTATCTCCCACAATTCAGTGAAGGCAACAACATATTCCTGAATGTCGACAACGCCCGACAGCAGTGGCACTTCGCTTCGGCGCAAATCTGGATTTCAACGCTCCTGACCGGGACGAATGCGAACGTGTTCGTTCTTTCCTGAAGTCATACAAGCCTTTGTTGCTCGCTGCTGGGGCATCAAAGATCATAGGAAGAGATGAAAGCAGGTACCGCACGGAAGACACCTCCGGCCAAGAAGTGTCGCAATGGCGTGTTTTCATGAATAAACTTCGGGTGGACGGGTCTCTGAATGGTGTGGCATTCAGCAGTGCAGAGGGCGAGTGCTTCCCGGTGCACCGCATCGTCCTTGCAAGCTCGAGCGAATACTTCCGACCCTTGTTTTGCGGCGGTTTCAGGGAATGCGACGATACAAAGCAACCAACTGTACTTGAGGAACAAGAATCAGCAAGCGTTGAAGGGGCATTGAGTAGGTGCTGATATTGATGTAATAACATCCATCTAAATTTTATTCACAGATTACATTTCTACCGGGGAGGTCCTAAAACTTGGTTGAAGAAGATGAATTACTAGGGGTGTTGCGACTCGCCTATTACTGGAGGCTGCCCAGTCCGCTCAGGATACAGGAGATGCTGATCAATCACATCAACCGCGATAACTAAGAATTATGTCAGTGACCCCGCTTCAATCCATTAGCAGCTAGCTGAACTAGATCCTTGGGTTCATTGGAAATCTAGATCCGCACACGGCATTACAAAGCGATCACAAGCGCAAACGTGTGAATAGCCAGACATCGACATCAGGATACTGGCTGAAGCGTGTGACGAGTTTGAGAATAAGAATAGAGTGCAAGTGGTGCTTGACAGGATGGCGACTCGCCAAGGGCAGCCTCATGGCGTGCAAGTCATGACGGGTACCAATAGACTTTACTACTTGTGGCTGTACGATCAATAAATCTTCACCCAAGAGTGTCTCGTCGATAGAAATGGATGCCATAGTACTTCATGGTTTACATGCCCATGCCCTCAAACCTGAGGTATATTCGTCTATCGTAACATAATTCATGAAAGTCTCGCCGATGAACCATCTGGATATTGGCGTGACTGCTACAGGCGTTTGTAGTGTCTGGCCATTTCAGCGCCACTAGTACTCATCCTGCAGCTCCACCACCGTGACCACCACCACTGGCACTATCACCATCAGCTCCTCTTGCTATCACGACCCTCACGACCTTGACACGCATTGCATCATGAGTTCATCGTATTCGACAATACAATCAAGACCATTTGTGCCACATATCGCTACAATCTGCCCACAATGCTCAATCCAGCTTGAATTTCCTGTGCCCTCGCCCATTCCTCCTCTCGGCATGCCATTGAATGTTCGCTGTTTCAGCTGCAGCTCCGTCCTCACACACTCTTACGATCCATTACAAATACCAAACCCCCACACGAACCAAAAGAACGGATCACCAAACAGTCATGTTTCTGGCTCCTCCCAAGGACCAAGTTCTAGCGGCAGAAAGGGTAGGAAGATTGGGACACAGGAGAACCCGCTTGAAACAGGTTACTATGATCTATTGGGCGTACCGGTGGATGCATCGGAGGAAGACATCAAGAAGGCGTACCGTAAGTTGGCTCCGGGTTGATTGCGTCGTGGACATTCACCTAAGTGCACACAGGACGTCTGGCAATCAAGCACCACCCAGACAAGAATCGCGACGACCCTCATGCAGAAGAACGCTTCAAAGAGATCGCGATGGCGTATCAAACACTCTCCGACCCGACGCTACGAAGGAAGTACAACGAATTCGGACAACAAGCGAGCGCCCCAGAAGGCGGTTTTGTCGATCCTGAGGTATGCATACCTTGCTCAGATACAGACCAGATCACTCATGGCTACTCTAGGAAATGTTCGGTATGATGTTCGGCGGGGAGCGTTTCGTACCGATCATCGGGCACATCAGTCTCGCAAAGGACATGAAGACTGCCATGCAGGAGGCTGACGACATTGACGAGAACAAGCCGGTGCAGCGCGATGCGAAAGGTCGGGAGATCATCTCTGCTGAGGAGAAGGCAAAGCGCGAGGAAAAGGCCCGCAAGGTGGCTGCCCAGGTGCGCCCCTACTGTTTCATAAACTAACTGGAACATGCCAAACGAGCGTTACAGAAAGCGGCGGAACGCGCCGAGCGGGTACAGAAGCTGGTAGAAAACCTGGAGCGGAAGCTCGGCATCTTCTCTGAATCTGCGACCAGTCCGAACGATACTCAGGTCACGCAGAGCTATCGGACGATCTGCGCGCTGGAGGCAGAGTGAGTGCCGCCGTCGTCCTCGTCGCACGGAGTGACTGAAAGTTGCTTAGGGAGCTCAAGAAGGAGTCTTATGGACCCGAGTTGCTACACGCGATCGGGTTTGTGTACGCCTCAAGAGCCAAGCAGTACCTTGCCTCGAATCAGACGTTCCTGGGTGTTGGCGGGTGGATACACAATGTTCAGGGGAAATACCATGTGTTCAGCGAGACGTGAGTCAGAAGGTATGTTCCCTGCGTGCCGACTCCTTCTGATGTTCGCACGTTATCCAGCGTCTCGACACTCCGTGCTGCCCTCGAGTTGAAGAGCGTGTTCGAGCAGATTGAGACCGCTGAGAAGGCCGGTAACCTGCCGCCTGAAGAGAAGCAACGCCTGGAGGAGCAGGCGGCCGAGAAAGGAGTGCAAGCCTTGTTCAAGGTAGGGGTCGCCGTTCTACCCGTATTATGAGTTCACTAAACTTAAGATGATACAGGGCACGAAGTTGGAGATCGAGTCTGTCCTACGTGAGACATGCGATCGTGTTTTGGAAGACCCATCAGTTCCGCGCAGCAAGGCGCAACTGCGTGCTGTGGCTCTGCAAATTCTCGGGGAGGCATACATGACCGTCAAGAAAGACGGCGAGGAGACGAGGGAGGAGAGTGACTATGTGAAGATCGAGACGAGGAACAGTCGTCAGCGTGACAGCCAACGCAACCAGCATCCATGAATTGACCGCAAGGGACTGGTATTGGTCACTGGTTACACATGCAAAGACTTCCTAGATATCCTCAATACCTTAGCTCGCGGTCAGACAATCTAGGGCATGCTCTATTGACTCGTCTCGTCGACTGTCGGCTTTGCCACCTCCTCACCGGCGGGTACGCTGGCAGCCACTGTAGTCACGTCGGTCTCAGCAGTAGGGGCAGGGGGTTGCTGCTTCGCGTTCTTGCCCTTGCCCGGAGGCGGAGGATGGTAAACTTTCTCCTACATGCGGGCGAATGCGTTGAGCAGTGACAAAGCAGCAAGTGATATTACCGCCTACCTTCTTCTTCTTCTTATCGGGCTTTGCGTTTGGGTCGGGGTAGGCAAGCTGCTCGACCTTCTTCCACTCCTCGCTCTCCTCGAACGCTTTCCTGATCGGCTCCAGGAGGCGCACGATGCAGTCCGCCACAGCCGTCTTCAGGTCCTTCGGGTGCAACTTCTTCTCCGCAAAGTCCTGCTCGAGCTGCTCGAACACCTGGTAGTGCAATGAGCCGCCGTGTTCCACCTTCCGGAATACCGAGAACACGGTGCCCTCCGGCGCATCGTCAAGCGCGAACGGCCGCTGGTCTCCCGTGGCGGTTTGGCCCTCCTCCGAGTCTGCGCCCGTCTCACCGCGGATGCGTTCCAGACGTAATTGGCTGATGGGAATGAGGACGGCCTTGACGAAGGAGAGCACGCCGTTCTCGGCGGTATTGCCCTCCTCACAGAACGCGCCCTTGATCTTGCGCCGCACGACTTCAGGCGGGTCAAGGAAGTCAATCTTCGAGTTCGGGTCGGAGGAGGACATCTTGCCGCCGCCGAGCCCCGGCACCATTGGGTTCATGAGGTGGGCGCGCTTCGCGTAGCCCAGGCGCGGGAGGTAGAGCTCTGCGAAGGTGAAGATTTTGCGCTGCAGATGGTGGTCGTGTCGGCGAGCATGCGTAGTGGAGTGAAGACACATAACGTACCTGGTCAACACCGCCGAACTGGAAGTCGCAGCCGAGGTACTGCTCGTCCAGCGCCTGCATACCCGGGTAGAGGAGACCGCTCAGAAGTGGGCTGTCGACCTGCTTCACGACCTCTGCGCCCGCCTTCTTCGCGTCATGCTCGGTCACGATCGCACACAGCCGGTAGTTGTCGAGGTTGTACTCCTTGGTCAGTTGATAGGATGAGCCCTCGACGAAGCGCAGCTTGGAGGTCGGGATGCCGAGGGAGGTGAAGACAGCGATCAGGATATGCTTGTAATACTTTGTTCGGTGGGCGACGAGCTCTAGTGGTGCCTTGAGATTGTCAAGAAAGGCGTGCACGTCTGTGGCACGAAGCTTCGATGTGGCATGGTACATGTAACGCGAGGACTTTGCTCACCAGCCAGGAGGATAGTGACCTCAACCCCTGCACGAAGGAAATCCGCGATCTTGGTCAATGGCACAAAGTACCCAATGTGTGCTGCAAATCGTCTGATTTGTCAGTCGGTGTCGAGTCGACCTTTGCATCATGAAGTCCCTACGTCGTCCAGTAGGCGCAGATCCTTTAATCTAGTAAGTATTGCGCAGCTGTAGATGTCCTGTTATATACGCACCCCAGTAACATTTTGGTGTCCTACCCTCGGCTAGGATGGCTTTGATCGAGTCTCCTCCAAGGACCTCCTGCAATCGCCGGGTGATGAGTTCGTACTTTTCTTCGGCAGCTACAGCCATAGTGATGGTGATCCAGCGAGATGCTGGGATATGGAGAGTAGCCAAACAGCTCAAGGACAGAGATGACTGGAAGAGAAGTGACTCGCATAGTAATGCGTTGGGAATTTTGGATGACTACCCAAAACAGGAAATCCACTATTTACGACATGTCCTTGTCTAACCATACTCTCTCACCAATGAGTCCCTCAGGCTTGAAACCTTTCTCTCTAAAGCTTTTAACTTGACGATCACGAACTAGGCCCAACAACATCTGGTCTTGTCTTATCTTCGTTGGGTGTACTCCTCGTGTGATCCGGACGGGTCATTCGACTCAAACGGCTAGAGAACAGCGCGTGCCAGGCTTACTGTCAATGATGCGTGTGGAATTGCCAGCTCGGATCCATATTGAAGCACTTCCATTCAAGAACCAAGCCATGAGGTTTGCGGTCATATGGACCCATTTAAACATGGCAAACCTTTCTCCTGCTCGACTCTTCCACACGACCTTTGCGCCCTGTTTCAACAGGCGATACATAGTGGTGTTCACTTCGCCGCGTCCAGGTGTCACCCCTGCTTTGATCTCGTTCTGTTCTGGAACCTATGCTGAAGTATCTCATCTGCGCGTATCACACAACGAGGAAATTTATATCGGACTCCGTGGTCCGTCTGGAGTAGTGTCGCTGCAATTCTCCGATCTGGGTAGTGTCCTCCTCCTTTGGCCCACTGAAGAACTCTCCATGGTAGTCTTCTTGGCGGTCGTTAGTGGTACAAGTGAAGGTCCAAGATGATCTCTAGTCTCCTTGCCGAGGCGATATCGACTCCAGAATTATAAATTGTGATACCAGTGACCGACGGTCTGTATCTGTGATACTACCGAATAAACCCCATTTCACGCCTGCACACAATCTCTTCTTAACCATAACGTGCGATCATTCTGGCTGTCATGGCCATCACCTTGTGTCGGGAACGCGCACGCCTCATTGCCGGATCCAGCCCGCTATGTGCCGCTTGGACAAGCCTCTGCACGCCGTCAATGGTGAACATGTGCGTGTCGGATGATGCTCTGGCTAACCTCTCGGGGCATAAATCTGGCACACTTAGCTTATGAACGACGTGCTTTGAGCTATGGGCCCACCTATACCTGATCACAGATATAGTACTCTTGCCTCGACAACGATGGCCACCGACCCAGAGAAGGCGCTCCCGACGGCTCCCAACGCTGATAATGCATGCAACGCCGATAGACCTGAAGATACTAATGATACTACGACTACGGTTGCTCAATTTACTCGTCTATTTTACACGGGGCGGACAGAGTGGCTGAAGGAACGATGGAATTTTGTGATGATGAAGGGAAATAATCCACGACGCAGTATTACGGTAATGGAGAGCATACGGAATATCTTCACCTCGTCGGGTGAGTAGATGAAATATTGGTAGACATTCGCGAGCTTATGACGGTGACTTCTAGTGGTCAACGTACTGCTCCTGTTTATACCCTTCGCTTGGGCGTCACACTTTCACGGAGCTTGGGGCCACACCGTTACGTATTCGTGTCAGTTGCTCACTCCGTCGTGGATGTCATGAGACGAACATGCTCTGTTCAGTATGTTTCCTGAGCATCGTACCTCTGGAAACCATGTACGACTGGGGTGGGGAGCAGATGGTATGGTACCTCGGTACCGAGCTCGGTGATCTACTGATCGTCACACTCAACAAGTGAGTATCCTGCTATAATTCCAACATATTGTTTATACCGGCTTGTTTGTTCAGTGCAGTGGAAGCTACCCTCGCGATAATTCTTTTGGCTCATTGCGAGTACGTGAGGAGACATATCTTCCGTATAATACTTAGCCATCGTCACTAGACTGCGGCTCTTGCAATCAACCATCACCGGTATGTGATAAGTTGCCCTTCGATTCCTTCGCTAAGCTGAATCTTGTCCGATAGGCGTGATCATTCTCCACTTGCTATTAGTTCCAGGGACAGCTTTCCTCACAGGGGGAATGCAGAAATGGGAACAAGGACTCACGGAACACACTACGCAACTCAATCATTCACTACTTCTACTAGGGTGCGCTCTCCAGGAACATTTGTTACTCTATGCTTTGATGATCGCCGCAGGATTATGGCAATCCTACTACCTACTGCGCTCTTTGCAGCCCTTGACCGTGGGGTAGCTATTGCAGATCACGGTCAATTCGAAGATCCGGTCAGTGATCACACTCGCGGAGAAATCCTGAAAATGAGTAGAGGACTTTCCGTCCTCATACTCATTGTGTGGGTTGCTGCTGTGCTATGGAGATCAATTTGTGACTGACGTGAAGTTAGATATATACTTTCTCGCGTGTTCGTGCATACCAGTGATCCGCCGAATGCGAGCAAGAGCTCTCCAGTTAATCCTGGAACACAGGAGAAAGGTTCGGGTGGATACCATCCTGGACAGTCGCAACCATCCGGTTCTCAAAAGCCCGGGGTTCCACATCGGACCGAGGTCATACATACATATCCTGAACACGAAGACCACGGTAAAGGCAATGCCAATGTCCAATTGCAGGATACCAAGACTTCCGAGCTCACCGGTCCGCAAGTAGGTCCTGGGGCATGTCTCATGTTGCTCGCAACTACAGTTGGCATTATGGCGGCTACTGCTGAATTCGTACGCCACGAGAAAAACTTGTAGCTGTTCACTTCATCTGATGTACTGATAGCTTGTTGAGAGTATCGAATTTGTCCGAGTTGAGAGCGATATTGAGGAAGAGTATGCGCTCTCATCTACACTTGCGCGTCATATATTAATGTGTCCTTCATGCAGATGGTTTGGACTTATCTTACTTCCGATCGCATCCTTCGCTGCGGACGGGACTGTAGCCGTTTTCCGATTCGGGATTTCCGTCATCAACCACATTACCCGCCTTCGATACAGGGAACCACAAGATTTCGCTCAGGCGCGCGCTATTGATTTAAGCATACAATTCGTTCTGTTCTGGATGCCGTTACTGGTGCTGCTGGGTTGGTGGACTGGGAAGCCTATGAACCTCATGTTCGGTGAGCCTGACATCTCCAATTATTCCGGTGGGTACGTTGACAGATGCTGCCTCTGCAGATTATTTCGAATTGGCGCTTCTGCTTGGCTCTTGTTTCTTGGTCAACTACGTGACTGCAGATGCGAAGACTAACTGGATTGAGGTAACTCGCACGTAGAAGTCTTGTTACTTATTTGCTCATGGTCTCTACAGGGTCTGATCATGATGACGCTCTACATGATGATCGTGAGTCCATGGCCTGACCACCACAAGCACGTTCTCATTTTGTTTATACTCAGGCAATTTGCGCCTGGTTCTATGTCGGTCAGCCAGAATCAATGATCATGCTGACTTGTCCCGGAAGCGTTTCGGAAGCGTTGGCTGAAGCGGTCGGACGCGCTGCCATGGAATGATTTCGCTCAACATGTATTTCATGCTGCCGAGTTACATATTTGCGTTCAATCAGCACTCATCACTCCGATCATCTATGTAATGCTCTACTTGTGACTCGATTCCACATATCAATAGCCAAGTCGATGTCCAACCTTCTGAGCTCTACCAGATTTGCGTAGCACGGAAAGCATCCGCCTCTCTGAGACTGCTTTGTTGTAGAAGCGAAAATCACATTTCGCCATCTGTCGTACGGCTGCGTGGGTTGTGTGTATAGGCAGCGTTGGGACGGGCCTCCGTATCCTCGAGCGGCGGAACACAGGGTTGTAGTACCTGTCCGTAGCTGTCAGCATATATTCCTGTCACCCCACTGGTCCACGGAGACAGTGCCTTGGCGGGGATAGTGGTAAACTTTGAAGCGCCGCGACTCCACAAACTGATCCCGATCACCATCCTCGAGGCGGAGCTTGGATACACTTGAAGGAGGCTTGTCCAGGCTGTCCGTGAGCTCAGTATCTACAGACGACCGAAAATATCGCATGCCATGAGTGGAGCAGTATGTTTTGATCTCAAGATAGCCGACAAGTATGTCATCAATGTAGTCGCTTTTCACAGTTGTTTTCCTCTTACCTTCGCCGTACGGATGACCCGCAGTTTCGCATATACCCGGTCGGAGCCTGAATTGAACTCAGCCGAAATTGATTGATTTGCCACACTACCCGATTCAGATCTTGGATCAGAGGGCATAAAAACAGCGCTTCTGGATCTTTTTTCTTTTTTCTCCTCTTCCTCTTCACCCGACTCATTCGTGGGGCGAGCGAAGAGGAAGAGGCCCATTCGACATTCCCGCATATCTACATTCGCTAAAATACATCATGTCTGCTGCAAACGCGTCGCTCACGACTGGCCTCAACCGACCTGGACTCACTCGTTCTACCAGCATGTATTACAACGGTATGCCCGCTCCCCCGGTGACGGCGGCGACAGAGTTGGATGGGCAGGTTTCGAAGGAGGCTGTTTTGGAGCTTGCAGACGGTACCGCGTTCCGAGGCATCAGCTTCGGTGCGGAAGGCAAAAGTGTTGCAGGAGAGTGCGTCTTCCAGACCGGTAAGTAGCTGTGGAAGATCGCGAAAATTCTTTCATTGATCGTGCGGTCAGGCATGGTCGGGTACACGGAATCTTTTACGGATCCTTCCTACGAGGGTCAGATCCTGGTACTCACCTACCCGCTCATCGGGAACTACGGTGTTCCTCCACGCCCGCAGACGGGTGACGTGGACGAAATACCTCAAGATTTCGAATCGTCGCGTATCCATGTCGCGGCAGTGGTAGTTGGCTCCTACTCGGAAGACTTCAGCCACTTTCTTGCGGGCTCCTCGCTGGGTGCGTGGCTCAAGGAGAGCGGCGTCCCTGCACTCTACGGCGTCGACACCCGCGCGCTCACGAAGAAGATCCGCGAAAAGGGATCTATGCTGGCCCGAATCTTGGCTAAGCGCGCCGATGGTGAGGCGCAGGCATACGGCACGGCACCGGGCTCCGTCCCCGTCTCCCGTGCTCCCTCTCCTCCCGGCTTCGCGGTCTGGCGCGAGGAGTACATTGAGACGCCCTTCCGTGACCCGAACCAGGAGAACCTCGTCGCGGTGGTCTCAACGAAGTCAGCCAAGGTTTTCAAGCCCACCGTTGAACCTCGCATGCACCCGACAGAAAATCGCCCGTTGCGCGTTCTTGCGGTCGACGTTGGGATGAAGTTCAACCAGATCCGCTGCTTCACTCACCGTGGTGTTGAGCTCAAGGTCGTACCGTGGGATTACGACTACCTCGCCTCGTCCGAAGAGGCGTTTGACGGTCTGTTCATCTCGAACGGTCCCGGTGATCCTACCATGGTGAAGCCTACCATTGAGCGACTTGCCCGCGCGATGCAGAAGGAGGACCGCCCGGTCTTTGGTATCTGTCTCGGGCACCAGCTGATGGCGCTCGCTGCGGGCGCTTCAACATCCAAGATGAAGTACGGTAACCGCGGACACAACATTCCCTGCACGGACTCACTCAGCGGTCGCTGCTACATCACAAGCCAGAACCACGGTTTCCAGGTAGATGTGAGCTCGTTGCCCACAGGGTGGAAAGAGCTGTTCGTCAATGCCAACGACGGCAGCAACGAAGGTATCTACTGCGTCGACAAACCTTTCTTCTCGGTCCAGTTCCACCCTGAGTCAACTCCTGGTCCGCGCGACACCGAGTTTCTGTTTGAAGTCTTCATCCAGAACATCATCGACTGCATTAAGACTCGCTCCCTCGTTCCCATCTCGATGCCTGGCGGTACCAAGGAGGAGAACGAGAAGAGGACGCCTCACGCGAACGTGCAGAAGGTGCTCATTCTTGGCTCTGGTGGTCTGTCCATCGGTCAGGCCGGCGAATTCGACTACTCTGGCTCTCAGGCTATCAAGGCGCTCAAGGAAGAGGGCATCTATACCATTCTAGTCAACCCGAACATCGCGACGATCGCCACTTCGCGCGGTCTTGCAGACAAGGTTTACTTCCTCCCCGTTACGCCGGAGTTCGTGCGTAAGATCATCAAGTACGAAAAGCCTGATGGTATCTACGTTACCTTCGGTGGCCAGACGGCGCTGAACGTCGGTATCAAACTCAAGGACGAGTTCGAGAGCCTTGGTGTTAAGGTCCTTGGTACGCCCATTGATACGATTATCACCACCGAGGACCGTCAGCTCTTCGCGACTGCTATGGCGGAGATCGGCGAGCGCTGTGCGCAGTCTAAGACTGCAACAACGTTCGATGAAGCTGTTGCCGCAGCTGACCATATTGGATACCCGGTTATTGTTCGTGCTGCTTACGCCCTTGGTGGTCTCGGTTCCGGTTTCGCCCAGGATGAGAAGCAACTCCAGGCTCTCTGCAGTAAGGCATTCGCGACGAGTCCCCAAGTCCTGGTCGAGAAGAGTATGAAGGGCTGGAAGGAGATCGAGTACGAGGTTGTTCGGGACTGCAGGGACAATTGCATCACCGTTTGCAACATGGAGGTGAGTCCGAAACTCGTCTTCATCGTCATCAACAGCTCACTTCGCTTCAGAATTTCGATCCCCTTGGTATCCACACTGGAGACTCGATTGTCGTAGCGCCCTCTCAGACGTTGTCCGACGGTGACTACAACATGTTGCGCACGACGGCGATCAACGTCATCAGGCATCTTGGCGTTGTGGGTGAGTGTAACATCCAGTATGCTCTCAACCCGACCTCGAAGGAGTACTGCATCATCGAGGTTAGTCCTCTCCGTTTGCGTCGTGGCATGTCATTATCTGACTGAGGTCTGTAGGTCAACGCTCGTCTCTCCCGGTCCTCCGCGCTTGCATCCAAGGCAACCGGCTACCCCCTTGCGTTTATCGCAGCCAAGCTCGGTCTTAACATCCCCCTGAACGAGATCAAGAATTCGGTGACGAAGGTGACTAGCGCATGCTTTGAGCCCAGTCTAGACTATGTCGTCGTGAAGATCCCGCGCTGGGACCTCAAGAAGTTCAGTCGTGTCAGCAGGCTACTGAGCAGCAGCATGAAGAGTGTTGGCGAGGTCATGAGTATCGGCCGTACCTTCCAGGAGACTATACAGAAGGCCATTCGCTCGATCGACGATCAATTCCTTGGCTTCGCGAAGGTGAAAGGAGTTTTTGACTAAGACTTCGCAGCGCGCTGACGGTGAATTGCATAGAATGATTTCGTGGAGGACATCGATGAAGAATTAATGAATCCGACGGACAAGCGTATCTTCGCTATTGCTACTGCCTTCCACCGCGGTTACAGCGTTGAGAAGATCTGGCAGATGACTAACATCGACAAGTGGTTCTTGACCAAGTTGCAGTCTATCTACAGGATGGAGGACCACCTTTCGTAAGTCTCCTACCTCACCGGATCTCTACCATGTTTCTAACCCATGGTCCTATAGGCAATGTAATATCGGCACCATTAACTCTACCGTTCTGCGACAAGCCAAACAGCTTGGTTTCTCTGACCGTCAACTTGCAACCTGCATGGGATCCACAGAACTCGCCGTTCGTCGTCTTCGTCAAGAGGTCGGGATCTCGCCCTTCGTCAAGCAGATTGATACTGTCGCGGCAGAGTTCCCTGCGTTCACGAATTACCTCTACATGACGTACAACGCCGTCGAGCATGACATCAAGTTCAATGACCGGGGAGTGATGGTGCTTGGTTCTGGTGTCTACCGCATCGGTTCGTCCGTGGAGTTCGACTGGTGCGCTGTCCGTGCCATTCGCACTCTGCGCGAGCAGGGTTTGCCCACCGTCATGGTCAACTACAATCCAGAGACAGTCAGTACCGACTACGACGAAGCAGACCGGCTCTACTTCGAGAACATCTGTCTCGAGACAATCCTGGATATCTACGAGGCAGAGTCTTCTCGCGGTGTCATCTTGTCTATGGGTGGCCAGACGCCCAATAACATTGCACTGCCGCTGTACCGCCAGAACGTCAAGATCTACGGTACTTCCCCCGAGATGATCGATACCGCCGAGAACCGCTTCAAGTTCTCCCGTCTGTTAGACGAGATCGGTGTCGATCAGCCGCAGTGGAAAGAGCTGTCGAGCTTCGACGAGGCTCGCGCCTTCTGCGACAAGGTCGGCTACCCAGTGCTTGTCCGCCCGTCTTACGTCCTTTCGGGTGCTGCCATGAATGTCGTCTTTAGTCAGGACGATCTCTCGAGCTACCTGTCTCAAGCTACCGCTGTTTCTCGCGACCATCCTGTCGTCATAACCAAGTATATCGAAGGCGCGAAGGAGATTGAAATGGATGCTGTTGCGCAAGGCGGCAAGATGATCATGCACTACATCTCTGAGCACGTCGAGAACGCTGGTGTTCACTCCGGTGATGCCACCCTCATCCATCCGCCGCAGGACCTCGACCCCCAGACCGTCCGACAGATCGAGGAGGCTACCGCGAAGATTGGCAACGCGCTGAACGTCACCGGTCCCTACAACATCCAGTTCATCGCGAAGAACAACGAGATTAAGGTCATCGAGTGTAACCTTCGCGCTGCTCGCTCGTTCCCCTTCGTCTCCAAGGTTACAGGCATAGATGCGATTGAGATGGCCACGAAGGTTATGCTCGGCTTGCCTGTCGAGCCATACCCCCATGCTGATCTTCCGGCGGACTACGTTGGCGTTAAAGTCCCTCAGTTCAGTTTCAGCCGACTGTCTGGTGCCGACCCCGTTCTTGGTGTTGAGATGGCGTCTACCGGAGAGGTCGCATGCTTCGGCAAGGACAAGTTTGAGGCGTACGTGAAGGCTCTCATCTCGACTGGTATTGTTCTCCCAAAGAAGAACATCCTGTTCTCTATCGGTGGTTACAAGGAGAAGATCGAGATCCTCCCTTCCGTTCAAAAGCTTCACGCTGCCGGATACCACATCTTCGCAACCTCGGGCACTGCCGATTTCTTCAACGAGCACAACGTGCCTTGCAAGGTGGGGTCTCAGCTGTAGACACTTGTATACGTACTTACAATTCTCTCGCAGTACCTTGAAACGCTCGGAGAGGACAGCGAACAGAAGTCGGAGTATTCATTGACTCAGCACCTGGCAAACAACCTCATCGATATGTACATCAACTTGCCGTCGAAAAACCACTACCGCCGTCCTGCCAGCTATGCAAGCAAGGGATACCGTACACGTCGTATGGCGGTTGACTTCGCTGTCCCTCTCATCACGAACGTCAAGGTGGCCAAGCTCTTGTTCGAGGCACTTGTTAGGCGCTACACATTGGAGGTGTCTCCCCTTGACTTCAAGACGTCTCATGAGACGCATATCTTCCCTGGCCTCGTCAACATCTCGGCATTCGTTCCCGCGCTCACTATTCCCAACGCGACAGACTTCTCGGAGGCGACGAAGGCTTCTCTCAGTGGCGGCTTCGTCACGTCTTTGGTAATCCCGATCGACGCGAACGGCAAGGTTACTGACCAGGCAGGTCTTGAGTGTGCTCGTGACAATATCGCTGGGCACGCATTCTGCAATTATGCTCTGAACATCTGTGCGTCTGCCAGCAATGTCAAGGCTCTGGACGAAGAGCTGGAGACAGAAGTGAAATCCCTCTTCGTCCCCTTCCGTTCGAACGATGTCGACAGTCAAGTTTCTGTCGTTGCTTCTCACTTCGCCTCGTGGCCCACCGACAAGCCCATCGTCGCTGACGCAAGGGGCGCAGATCTTGCGCCTGTCCTCCTGCTCGCCGGACTTCATAACCGTAGCCTTCACATCACGAACGTGATGACCAAGGACGACATTCTTCTCATCTCCCTCAGCAAGGCCAAGCAGCTGAAGGTGACCTGTGACGTCTCGGTCTACTCACTGTTCTTCACTCGCGAACAATTCCCTGGAGCCACCTGCCTGCCAATCTTGGAGGATCAGAAGGTGTTGTGGCAAAATCTCGATGTGATTGACGCATTCTCTGTTGGTACGGTCCCCTACCAGCTTGCACGCGAGCTCGGCAAGGAGGTGTCGCCTTGGTCCGGTGTCGAAGAGACAGTACCACTCCTCCTCACCGCCGTGGCTGCTGGCCGCCTCACGTTGAACGACATCAGGCTACGACTGCACGACAACCCCATTCGTATCTTCGGCCTGCCCGACCAGACTCACACCAACCTCGAGATCGTCGTCGGCCGCAAGTCGCAGTTCACCAAGCGCGATGGTTGCTGGTCTCCTCTGGAGGGTACCATCGTAACAGGTGCGGTCCACCGAGTCCTCGTGCACGGCCAGACGGCGTTCCTGGACGGTGAGATCACCTCTTTGCCCATTGGGAGGGACATCTCGAGCGCGACGATCGCCCACGTCGTCCCGGAGAGGCCGCGGGCGAGTTCTGTGTCTGTCCCTCGGCCGGACTTCGGCACTGCTGCTCCGGCCAGCAAGGTCGACGTCACGATCCCCGCGCCTGTGACCACCGCGGTCGCTCCGGTGCACGGTCCTGCCACCCAGATCTTCACGCACATCGCCCCGCACCCTGCGTTCCACCGCCGGCACATCCTGTCCGTGAAGCAGTTCAACCACCGCGACGTGCACGACCTCTTCACGCTCGCGCACGAGATGCAGCTGCAGGTCGAGCGCAACGGCACGCTCGACATCCTCAAGGGCAAGGTCCTCGCGACGATGTTCTACGAGCCGTCCACGCGCACGAGCTCCTCGTTCGACGCGGCGATGAAGCGCTGCGGTGGCCAGGTCATCAATGTGAACGCCGACATGTCGTCTGTCCTCAAGGGCGAGACGCTTCCAGACACGATTAGGACGCTCGGCTGCTACGCGGACGCGATCGTCCTGCGCCATCCCGACGTCGGGAGCGCGCAGCTCGCTGCCAAGTTCTCCCCGATTCCGATTCTCAACGCTGGCGACGGTATTGGGGAGCATCCCACTCAGGTACGCCGAATCACGCTTTGACTTCTAGGTCGCAGGGCTCTGACGGTGTGAACAGGCACTGTTGGACGTATACACCATTCGGTCCGAGCTCGGTACCGTCAACGGCCGCACGATCACGCTTTTGGGCGACCTGAAGAACGGGCGCACGGTACACAGCCTGGTGACGCTGCTCTGCATGTACAGCGTGCGGCTGAACTTCGTGTCGCCGCCGTCGCTCGCGATGCCCGCGAGCGTCGTGTCCGCCGCGCGCAAGGCGGGCGTGCCCGTGCGCATCTGCGAGTCGCTTGAGGACGTGCTCGGCGAGACGGACGTGCTGTACGTGACGCGGCTGCAGAAGGAGCGCTTCACGGATGCGGCGGCGTGGCAGGCGGTCAAGGACGCGTTCCGCATCGACCACGCGCTCCTCTCGCGCGCCAAGGAGGAGATGATCGTCATGCACCCGCTGCCCAGGGTCAACGGTGCGTGCACGTGTTTTTCATTCGTCGGAGCGTGTGCTGATGGTTGTCTGGGAACGCACGTCCGTTCCATTCGGTGTTGCAGAGATCGACCCTGATGTGGACTTTGACTCGCGTCGGGCGGTGTACTTCCGGCAGATGCGCTACGGCCTATTCGTGCGTGTCCTTCGCGGAGTTTCCTCATGTGCGCGGCTGAGCTGACCTTGCCCCTTTCCGCAGATTCGCATGGCGCTCCTGGCCAGCGTCCTGGCCTAAAAATTACGCAAGCATAGAGCATCTAATATCGCAATATGGACTAGCCCCGGACATGGCGGAAATAGAGTGCAAATTAGACAGAGGAAGGGAAGCGGAGGAACACATGGCGCGCGGTGGAGCCGTCAATTGAAAAGTAGCTAACGTACACAACCAGTAGTACTCAGCGGGGAACCATGTGGAGTCTGTCAAGTAGTTTTAGTCGCTGCCATCTCGCAGTCATCCCAAGAATTTGTGTAGCTCTACGATACAACAATGCAATCTAGAATATCACCCTGCTGTTGAGTCACGTCGGAATAAGTATAGCGGGAATGGTTTCGCTCGAGTGTGGAGAACGTCAGACATTGGGAGAGCCCTGGTGTCAGATGTCGGACTAGTGATGCCTATTGGAGTGATTGAAATGAAACTGCTTGTCCTGGGGTGGTGTTCATTGTCGGCTTTCGACTTGCCCGACGGGCGACTCTGGGCCAGCGCCCGGGCGGACAGACCGCGGTCTAGACAACGCAATGGACGTGTCCTAAACGCGGCGGGCGATCAGCGCCAGTGTGACTTTTGACTTGAACGCGGGCAGGGCTGGCGTCGCGGGGATTCGCAAGACGGGATATTATGAGGGTATGTGTCAAGCAAGGCGAGCAGCAGCGTCCAGGTTTATGCATCATGCATCATGATTCAGATCCAGCGACTGCATTTATGGATCAAGATTCGAGCAAAGAATGTTCGGGCGTGACAGCAACAGCAACTTGATCGAGCGTCAGATTCAGGGGGAAATCTGCACGCGCCTAGGGCGAGCGCTGGCCCTCTGCATTTGAACGAATTCAATTTGAGACTCGGATATTCGCAACGGCGCTGATGAAGACGGATTAGGAAGGTCGGCCACAGACTTTCGCAAAGTTGGATCTTTGGGCGCGTAAGTGTGCTCCATAGAACCTCATATGAGCGGTACTGCCTTTGCCGCCCCACCTGCTGAGTGTGACATAGCGTATAAATGAAAGAGGCACGCACCCGTGCAAGGGCGTACGGAGCGCAGGGGAAGCTAACGAAGGGGGGGGCTAAGCTGTGGAGTACACATCACGAGAGGACGGCATGCGCGGCATGCGCGGCGAAGGCGACCTCCAATCGCACGCTCTCCCGCGCACCTGCGTGAGATATGCGCGCGAGGGTTCGAATGTTCTTCCCCGGTGTTTGATCTCGCATATTAGTCTGTGCGAGCGCGCCGAGCGCAGCAGCGCGGGGCGTGTGGCCGCGCGGGGAGAGCTCGGGCCTTGTCTCCCAGCGACGCTTCTTCGTGCGATCGAACGCAGGCGCGGTTTCTGACCTTGGCAAGCGCGGGACGGCTGGCATGCGTGTCTGATTCTGACGCATCTGGGATCCTGGATGGGCGCGGCAGCTGCGGGGCTAACAGAGCGGGCAAGGAATATATACGTGCATATGAAGGCGTGATTTCGGGGATCCCATCGATTAGGGCTACCAGGGCGGGCCTTCGATTCCTGCCGTTTGCAGACTGCGACCCCGGTGCGGCTCCAGTCTCCGAGTGAGGTCGGAGAAGTACTTGTGGTGAGCTAGGCGTCCTGAGGGGAGTCTGCTTCCGCAGCAGGTGCCTTGATGCCGCTCCAGATCGACTGATCCCACCAGGTTGGTCCGAGAGATGGAGATAGCCTCTGGCTCCTGCTGGGAAGTTGGAACCCCCGTCGAGGGCAGCTGGACATTGGCATTGGCAGGAGGAATGGAAGTGCTACACGTGATATAGGCTTCGTCTGGGAGAGCCAGGAAGGAATTGGGATCTGCTGCTACTCACCCAGGGTCCCGAGCCCGTGCATAACCGCGCGAGCCGAGCGTTCCATGTTGTCACGGTTCGCCGAGGAATTTGGCGCAGACTTGCCGTTTTCTGGGCAGACAGGCAAGAATCTTGAAACCATCGAGTGGATGCTGTGACTGCGATTTCATTATGCGTTGTGGTTCTCGAGGAATAGCACGGCGTTGACACGTTCTTCATGAAGGAAAAGGGTATCCTCAGGCACTATTCTTGGTTAAAATTGAGCGAACGGAGGTTAGAGCTCAAAGACTCAGTGGTCAAAGAAAAGTATATAAAATCGTCGGAGTCTGAAAGCTGGGTAACTAGGAAAGTAACTGTGTTCACGAAAACGTTCACTCCGCCCAAAGCAATCGTCGGGGTTGATGTTCACCGACCTGTTCTCAACATCTGTCCGTGTCAACGCACACACTTCCCAGCACGATCAAGGGACACTCGCAATGCAGAAGGTCTGGTTGGCACTTCCAGCAATGGCCGCCCATTGGTCCCCGAGCATACCTACGTAAACAATTACAATCGTAACACCCAGTCACAAGCACCCTCGGCAAAGCTCTCGGAAGCTGATGGAGATCGCGATTCATCCTGGTCCTGGGCGACGACGGCCGCTCGAGTTTCTGTCGTTCGCGAACGCGGAGGCCACCGATTGAACACCGATTCAAAGATGTCGCGCGCGGTGCTATATGAATATCTTGGCCACGCGAACCGCCCTCGCGTCGCCCTCGCTCGCTTCGCGGCCCTCATCTTATACCCTCGCCCACGCTCAGGCTACGCCCCGTCTGCACCAGCATGGAGACCACCCATGACGAGCACGCCCCGCCCGCACCACGCCCGACGGACGCCGCGCACGAGGACACCACGCCCACGCAGACGCAGACGCAGGCACAGCCACCCCCTGCTCAACCTCAACCTCAGCCCGCGACGACGACCCGGATGCCCGCACCAGGGCCCATCAGCATGCCCGCCCCAGGGCCGCACCCTGCGATGTCCGTAGACTCACCGCGCTCCGAGTCCAACACGCCGCTTGCGACGACCGCGCTGTCGATCACCGTGCCCTCGCCGACGGGGGGCGCAACGCCGTACGCATACGGGAGCACAGCGGGCGCGGGGCCGAGCCAGGGCGGCACGCCGGAGGACGAGCGTCCGCCGCCCCCGCCCCCGCGCGACGACCGCCCGGCGAGCCAGCTGCTGCAGCCGCCCACGCCCGCGCAGGGCCACCCGCTGCCGCTCCCGCGGGACGCACACGACCTGCGCGCGCCGCTCGCAAGCAACCTGAGCTTCCACGGCCACGGCGCGCCGCGCGACTCGGGGTACGAGGGCAGCACCATCCGCCGCCCCGCGCGCACGCTCAGCCACCACGACGCGCGCAGCTACCAGGACGGCCGGCAGTCGCGGCGCCCGACGAACGGCTCGGTGGGCGTGGGCGTGGGCGTGGATAACCTCGGCCCGCCGAGTGTCGCCCGCGAGGGCATGGCGTCAAGGCGCTCCGTCGTGGACTGGGTCGTGCCGCATGCGAATGGCGGGCACGACCCGGGCTATGGCGCGCCGCCCGTGGTGTCCATCAGGATCTGGTGCGTCTCCCGCGAGGTCTGTGTGAGCCAGTCGCTCATCGCATTGATTTTGCGCAGATGCGCGAAAAGACGGTGGGCGAGCGGCTGGAGCCGACACTGGAACATGCAAAAAGGGAGCTCAAGGATGCGAACGTGAAAGGTGCGGCCAAATTTTCGATGGCTCAATCAGCCTCTGATTCACTGTTCTCGTTTCGCAGCTCGAGCATCTGGGTGGGCGCTCAACGCGGCCATCGGCGCGCAAGTCCTGCTCGGAGCTCTGACCACGGGCGTTGCCGCCGCCACCACAGGCCGTCAAGTGCGTTTACTGTCCCTTGCGCTGATCATTTCCCATATTCACCCCATTTGTTTTCATGATAGACGTCGATTGCGACGTCTGTCCTGGGCGGCATGTCGACGCTCGCGGCGTCGTATCTCGCGCGGGCGCGCGGGTCCGGCGAGCCCGAGCACAGCGCGCTGCGCTGCCGCGACCTGGAGAACTTCATCCGCGACCTCGAGGCGTTCATGCTCGACAAGGGCCACCTCGTCGGCTCGGAGTACGACCCGATGATCGAGCGCTACCGGCGGCGGTTCGAGGAGGTGCTCGGGAACAACTCGACGGGCGTCGGCGACACGGTCGCGGAGAACCAGAAGCCGCCGCGGAGGAGCGGCGAGACGCAGATGTCGCATTTGGACGCGAAGACGAGGGAGAAGCTGAGCGAGAAGCACCCGGTGTGAGCGCGGGCGTGCCTTGCTTCGACCCTTCTGCTCGGTATACCAATGATGAGGTACACCGGGCCTCTCGTAACGTTATGCAGATAGTTTATGGCCTACGATAATGGTTCACGGCTTTTTTTTCACGTCACACGGGCACGATTATTTATGATACTTAGACTTGTCGATTCACGCTAGTAGTAGTACGCACCGCAATGGACCACGATCATGCAATCT